>JAKUCM010007040.1:0-11243 GCA_023374145.1 Lepidium sativum | reverse complement strand
GATGAGTGTCGAAAGATAATTCTGGAATATCCCACAACGGCAGAGAAAGACCAAAAATTGCTAGGTATTGTATTACCATTAAAGATTTATATATACTAACTAACGTAAAGATTAAAAATTTAGCTCTCGCTTTCCTTGTTTTTGTGACAGATTCAATTTCAGAAGCAAGGACAACATTTGCAACAGACATTAAGTATAGAATGCACAGGAAAATGTTCATTGGAAAGATCATTAAGGCACTTGACCTCTATCAAGAAAGAATTTTGTGTAGGGTTCTACCATTGGAACCCCACAAAACTTAAAAACTAAGTGATTAATTGTAATATAAAAATGTTAAGAATCTCATTTGAGGATCAAATGGATGGAGTTGGTCTTAGGAGCGTGAGATAAAAGAGGTGGGGCAGGACGAAATAGAAATTTGGACGTATGTGATGGTATAGAAATATAAAGAGCTCGTGGGTGGGTCCGTAACCCCGCTATATAATTTTATCAACTCGAAGCTACGTAATAATTGCTATACCATCTCTATGCACCTATTATACTTCTCGAATTATCTACTTACCTATACGTATGACCCATTATTGCAGAAATCACGTTACATGCATTTTACCACATAACAACGAAAATGTCAGATCAACTTTCAAGATTCAATTATTTGTTTTCTTTCTTAATCTCAATAATACGTGGAAAGCATTGTGCTTATGAATTCAAATTTCATCTTATGATTCTTTTAATCATATTAACACTTACAATTGATAGATATTAATTTTAAAACTTAGAACATGTACTTGGAAAACCAACGTTAACAAAATATATACTGTTAAGATTCACATAAAGATGTTCAATCAGATTAGAAATCAATGACACTAATGTTGATATCACAAAACACAATCGACAGTAAAAACCTCAAGCAAAGACAAAACTAACTGTTTAAATGCTACTGTCTTTTACAGAAGGAGGCCAAGATAGTCTCCGGTTGCCATTGTTATTACCATCATCTTCTTCGTTTTGAACATTGATTTGTCTCCTTTTGCTCTCAACAGCTAAGTCGTCAAAGCTTGACTCTATTCTCCCTTGAGGTGGAGTTACACAATCTGAGTCCCTATGTGTCATTTCGTTACCTTCTGTTGTTGTTGGTGTAGAGACTGCAGTGTTCCCAACTCGAAGGTTTTGAAGAGTCGTGAATGATTCTCTCATCGCAGACATGGCCTCAAAGAATCTCGTGCACGATGCTAGTGCCACGGGTATTGGACGCAGCATCTCCTATAATTTTTCGGGAAAAGAGAAGGGATTGAGATTACGGCATGTAATACAGAAATCAACTGTTTTTCTTGATTGCAGAGAGAATTCTTCTGCAATGCATTCGATGAATTATAAACACGCAACCAAGTATAGAGTTTTCCTCTTACACTATGAACAATGTGTTAGGATTTTAATAAGAGAAGTAAAACCAACATATGCAACTAAACATGTGGAGACAAGTCTGAAAGATGTTAATTTTGAAAAGAAAACGAAGATGCATGTAAAAGAGAGTAAAATCATACCCCCCAGACTGTAGGAGGTTCTTTAAAGTTTTGGCTCCACTGAAAATCAGATACTGATGCTGTTAAGGCGCCATAATCACTGGCAGCTTTCATTAGCAACTCTGAAAATTGTTTCTGAAAAGCAAAGCAGAAAGAAGCCATTAGACAAAACATCTTCAGATACCAATCAGGCTTAGATATAGTTAGTTGGTCCTTAAAGTAGTAAATACTATCAAATGACATGAATCACCTGATATTCGGCTTCCACTGGAATGCAATCTAGCGAATAAGGTTGTTGGAGACGAGCAATGATTCTATCCTGTTATATAAACAGACAATGAAGTAAGAGACCTCAATTACAGGTTCACGATTTAAGAAAAGCTAAGACGGTCTTATGATGTCCTCAGAAGCTAATGTTTCCAAAACATCTTAAGCAAGAACTTCAATTTCTCAGTTTTCAGAACGACAAAGTAGGAACTTAATAAAAGAGATATCGCTTAAATGCAGAAAGAGATACAAGTAAAATAGAAAAATAAGCAATTATAAACTGGGAAGATACACAAACCATTTGCCGGAAACATTGAAAAATAGAGAGAACATTTTAAAGGTGACTAAAAAGGAGAAATTATCTACCTTGTTTTGTATAACATCTTTCAATATTTGTGTGATCCTTGAGAGAGTCTCGATTTTCTTTTGCATTTCACTCGCATGAGTCAAATGTGCCACATTTTTATCATCCTGAAATATGCAAACAAACAAATTAGAAAGAAAGCGTTTGACAATATAACGAACTGTTAGCATAACTATCAAGGCCATGAAAATTTTCTGATCCATGTCTTATTTTCACTTAGAAAGGGAAACAAAACCCTGAAAAGGATACCTTTCTCCCTTGAAGCTCGACCTGCAAGTCTGCAATTTTCCTTTGGACAGCAGATAACTCTCTCAAGACCCTTATTAAATCATCACCTCTTTCGCCATTTGAAGAAGCCAAGCTTTGTAGTTCTTCCTACATCGGAATTGAGTGAGCTCATAAGCTTGATTCAATATGCCTTACCGCTTACTACATTGTAAATCAAATCAGCTTCAATAATATGAATACAAATAACAACAAAATGTAGCTAACTGAACACATAAATACCATTATAATTCTCAAATTTAGGACACAAAATCAGATTTTATATATTAACTCCGAGAGATCAAGCTCGAAAGTAATGCAAAACAACAGAAGATCGTATGGTCCAGAGAGTTACAAAACTCATAAGAAGCTAAAATTCCCAATTCCTCAGTAACATAAAGCCCATCAAATTACAGATCTCATTCGCATTGTTCTGCAAAATCAATCTCAACAGCAACAACTCGAGTAGATACTATACTCAACTGAGAAATCAGAGAAGAAATTGCGATTCAGGTGAGAACTAAGTGATTAAGAGAAGCGATTAGTAAGTTACCTGCGAAGGAGGAGGAGCGACGGCGAAACCGAGATCGGAGGCGATGGAAAGAGCATCAGATAATCCGCCGATACGCCTGATTGGTTTCTTCCCAACCCAAGTCGAGTCGCTTCCCATCGACATCTCTCCACAGAGCTTTCCGGTGGTTAATTCGACGGATCCAGAATGTTTTCTAGTTCGAAATCAATTAACAAGATTCAAAATTATTCAAACAAATACTTCCTTTATTTCTAATAACTTTTTCTTTTCTTTTTAAAAACTGTTCTTTTGTGAATGTGTTCTTTTTCGTCACAAATCATTAAAATTTTCCTGAAATTTTATAAAATGTAAATCATTTACAGAGTTATTTAGAATTCAGAATTTAATAAGCACTGTATGTTAGGAAGAGCATTGACGAATACCATATTTAAAATCTAAGGTTCATATCATTAATGTATTATTATTTGAATTTAAATTTTCATATTACATTTTCTTTGAAAAAACTACGTAACATTTTTTTGGGTCAAGGGTTCTATATCAAAATAATATTGAATTAAAGCAATTAGAGTGGAATGGACAGAAAATAATAGAAAATTCTAATTAGTTTGTTTCAGGTTAAAATATAAATTAAATATGTTTTTCACGATACGAGATTAACAAGTAATCAAAAGATGTCAGAAAACGATTAAGAAGATTGAAGAAGGATTATACCTTTTTCTTTAAAAGAAAAAAAATGATTGAAGGATTATAAAGGCAGATGCAATGCAATTTGGTAGGTTCATTCTTCTTGCCTTGGGAATTAAACTTGTTAATATAAAAACAATTCCTACCGAAATGGTAAAAACAAGATATTAAATTATTGTTCCTGTTGCGTCTTTTTCTCTTTTACGGCTATACCAAACTTTTACTCAGTTATAGTTTTTGGCATGTCGAGCCAAATTCACTTCCACTTTAAACCAATTTAACTGCATTTTGTTTCTTCTACTTTGTTTCCATGTACAACCACTTGCTTCACATTCTAACTTACTTCTCCATGAACTTCTTACTTTTAATCCATTTTTTATAAACATAATGTGCACTTACAATTCATGTAAACCAACATTTAATAAATAAAATGCCTACTTAATTTCAATCGGCTTTTAACTAGAAATCCATCAAACTTAACGAAAACTTTAATTCAAAGGAATCAGATTTTCATAGCATTTTGAGTTTTGGATTTTATGTTTGTAGATTTAAGAGAATTGGTTAATGAAACATTTAACTTAGGTCAGGTCTACACCAACTCGAACATTAAGCATTTCGTCCATGTTTATTTACTGTAAAATCGAGAAATTGTAGGACCGTCGGTATTGATTCTCTAACGTTTTTTAGAAAGAAAAAAAATACAAAATCAAAGATTTGACAGATCTGAGTCATTAACATATTAATTTAATAAAACCAATGGGATTTGATTGTTATATTAAATGTAATATTTTGCACATTTAGTGTTCTGCATTTTGGATCACCATCTGCATGGATTTTTTTTTTTTTTTTTTGTCAATTTAGGTCATAAATGACCTGCCCATTAGCCAAGTTATTGCAAATGTAAGCGGGGAACTCGATTCCAAGATGTGTAAATACGCATGACTCTTGTGGATTTATCACATGCCACTAGGCTAAATGCGTTCTGCATGGATTTAAGTTGAGTATTTTTCTTTTTTATTGTTCTGCAACAGAATAAAGAGTCTTTGTGATGGAAAAAAGAAGAGAAAAGTTTGATCATTTTGGACTATATTTGTAAAGTACCTACTATCAATGGTAACGGCTTATATAGGCATCTAAATTTTGTGATTGAAGACTAAACTATTTTCTAGTCATTTTTACCCGATTATAAGTTTATACTTTCAGTTTATTTAAATATTCGAAGAAAGAGTCTATTTGTGGATTGCACATTCCTCTGAAAAATAGTTTAGATCCCTTTCATAAGACCTGAAAATTCTTGAGCAGTGATATTAAAATAGGATTTAAGCCTAATGCGTATCCGGAACCCGTTAATTATTATATGTATAAAAAGCTATTTTTAAGCTAAAAATGGAGCTCAAAATAGACCCGGTACCCATAAATATAAAACCTTACACAATACATGTTGGGTTACTTTTTGAGAAATTGCTAAAAATTATCTTTCATGCATATATCTTTATAAAAATGGATCTATCAAAGTTCATTTGCAAAAATATCCTTCAACTTTTAAAATATTTTATCTTGACTTGTTTTTCGGTCAAATTGTTTTGTCTCCCGCCAAATTTTAGGTGCTATGAATTTTCCCATAAAAAAATTACTGGTTTTTAAGTGTTTTGTGGTTATTCCGGTAATCAGATATTTTTTGTTTTTAGGTATTAGAGTAATTTCTAGGCATTTGAGTATCCGAGAATTCATATGTATTTTAGGTATTTGTATGTTTTTCAAGTATTCTGCTAATTTTGAGTATATTTAATGTCATCAAATATTTTTTTGAGAATTCAAGTATTTTTTGGGTAATCAAAAATTTTTCAGTATTGCGGTATTGAGGTTATATTAGATAGTCATTGTTTTTCGGATATCCGGGTATTCATGTATTTTTTGGTTATTTTGATTTTTGGGTAGCTTTTAAATATTTTGATAAATTTGATGCAGAAATCTACATATTCTCATATATAGAATATAAATTGGGGTACCCGCATATATCCATGGGTAATCAAGAATATCATGAATTTTTCTGGGTTGCCCAAAATTTTCTAATTTTTTTCTAAGCTTTTTAAATCTAAATTTTATATACACAAAATTAAACTGAATTTAGATCAGGCTGGTGTTTTTTTATCCATCATAACTCTTATACTATTGAGCTATTAAAGAAAAGACAGGACAAATTGTTTTGTGGGTGAAACAAAAGATGATAGCTACTACTGTAATTCGATTATATTAAATTGGTGGTCCAATTACCTACGAGTATGAAATTAACGATATTGTTTCATAATCCTAAGATTAGAAAGATTTATATATAGAATGTGGTCCATAATATGTTGTTAAAATTCCTAACAGACATTTGGTAATACATTCAAAACAGCTAAACCATCATTTTCTAATTAGGATTTCGAACTTAGAAACAAAATTTACTTAAACCTCTTACTCACAAGATTGGTTGAGAACATAGAGTAAAAATAACAATGAATCATTGTATAATAATAAATTGATATATAGTTACTAATTGATCTGTTTTAGGAGTACTGTTAACTTCGTTGGAGTTTGAGTTCGTCGGTGATGTGCTGAATAGAAGACACGTGGCCAATGATGATTTGAAAAGATTTGAGTTTTCCTGGAAGATGGGACCTAGTGACGACAACATTATTAATTCCATAGATTTGGACTTAATTCAGCGGGTTACACGAACCACACTATACACCAGATGCCAAATTAATTTGGTTTTTAAAAATTTTGCAAAAAATAAAAAAATCAAGTAATTCTTTGGTCAAGAAATAGGGGAGAAAAGCTTCTCCAACCTGTATTCATAATATAAAAGTTAAGCACAAACATGTGTAAAGTATAGTTTCCTAACTTATTCGTCAAACAGTTAGTTTTTTTATACATGTATAAAATACACACGATCTAATCTTTTAACATAAAGAATAATGAGCGTTCTCAATCCATATCATTAGAAAGCTCATTACTATTTCCAAATCGACCTCGAGCTCCAAGCAATCAACTTATTCTTCCCACACAATGTAAAGATCATAATGAATACCCTAGAGTTCCACCAACGATGCAAGCAATCAACTCTTTCTATTGTTGCTATACCTGGGATTGCCTCCTGAATCTCCATCAATATTTAATTTGAACTAAATATTTAAATTTTTCATCTCACGATAATAAATTTATACGTACATAAAAGTAATTTAAATGTGATTTGGCAAAAATATTCTTAGAGATTTTCCAACCCAACTCATTTATAGGAGAATAAACAATGGTGAAACAGAAGATAAACAATGGAATATAGTGATGTTAGTATTGTTAGTCAAAAGCTAGTGTATAATAAAGAAATAAAAACACATGTTCCTCGTTAAGATCATATCAAGTAATACGGCACCATGCTTAATGGCGCTAATCAACTTTTGGTTGCTTAAGTCAATCTTTTTTTTACCAAGTTGTCGGTCGACCTCGAGCCTAAACCAAATGGTGATGGGTCCACATCAAAAATGTCGGTGCTCGGAAAACGAATATAAAACTAAACCGGCTTAACCGGGAACCTGAATTAGTGCCAAATTTATGGTTCTAGGATCTGCACACGTGTAACTGTCTCTTAGTGGCCTCAGTTTTCATTGGTGGGCAGTCCGGAATTAAGAGAGACAGCTCTTTCTCTGATTCATTTTGACCCATCGTATTATTATTTTCACTATTCTGAGTTTTCGGTTTAGTTATGATTTTAAATTAATGTTATCAAACCCCTATTTCTTATGCATACATATGCAACTTTTTTATAAAAATATCCTAGATAATTCAAGCTTGGATAACATATTACCTTTATTTCAAGCTTACAAAATACCACACAAAATTATGTTAAGAAAGGTTTGAGCTTGAATAGTGTACTACTGTTGTTCAAACTTTTTTTTTCTCGTTAGTAAACTACCGCAACTTTAAATTTTGACATGTTACTTGAGCCATATTAAGTTTGATTCGTATAATAAACTAGTTTGCATTAACGGTTATTTATTTTGAAACCAATCAAAACAAATATTTAAAAATCAGCGGTTAAAACGAATATTTGAAATCACTAGTTGAAACATATGTTTTAATTAATGGTGAAAACAGACACTTTGATTGATTTATGACTGTTTACTGTAGGTTTAGAGAAGATGTATTGTATTAGGTTAAAGAGAAAGTACAAGTACAGAGGATATATATACAATACTAGTGATAATATTAGTTGTACCTAACTAGCTAAATATACTATTAGATAAATACAAAAAGTATTATCCTCCTATACGTCCTCCCGTAAGATGAACTGTCGGTAGAGAGCCAAATCTTGGAATTGATATTGTCAAAGCGAACTCGATGTAGTGGATTTGTGAGACAGTCAACTAGTTGATCACGTGACGAAATGTGTGAGACTCGCCAGAACTTTGATTGAACCAGCTGACAGACGAAGTGATAGTTGAGTGCGACATGCTTCATGCGAGAGTGGAACACTGGAATAGCGGAGAGATATGTAGCACCCATATTATCACAGTAGATGACCCGCTGCGAGTTGGATTTGATGCCAAGTTCTGTCATGACGTGTGAAATCCAACAAATCTTTGTAGATGTGTCTGCAAAGGAACGATATTCAACCTTAGTAATTGGGCTTCTTTGGATCGACAAATCCAACTAGTTGTGCAATATAGACATCCTCATCAAGAACACCTTGCAAAAAAGCATTGTTAATGTCTAACTATCGAAGTAACCAGCCGTTGTTAACCGCGTAACCAAGAACAAGGTGGACCAAAGCTGCCTTTATGATCGGACTAAACGTCTCCTCATAGTCCAGACCCGGTCGTTGGTGAAATACTTTTGCAACGAAGCGGGATTTCAGTTTGTCGACTTCACTGTTTGGTAATCGCTTGATGCGAAATACCCATTTTGTGCCAACAAGTGTATGGGACGGATCTGGTGGAACCAATTCCCAAGTCCTAGGAGGCACGCCAACGATCATCTTTAAGTGTCTGAGCAACCATTGTAGGTTCGATTTCACGAGCACTTGTGGTGAGCATGGCGAAATTTGAGTTTGGTTTTGTGATTTTGTTCTTACCTCGAGTCTGCATTGAGTGCAAATTCTGAACAATCGGCAATTTTGGCAATGGAGACAGAGTTTGTGACGAGGAAGAAGAAGGTGGAGTTGCAAATGTGGGCTTTGTGTGAGAGATGGGCCTGTTTTTGAGGCAAGTAATGGACTTGTAGTGGATCGTAGGGTAAGATCTGGCCTAATAGCTGTATCTGCGATTGGAGACAGAGGCGTTGACGGCGACAAAGAATCCATACCTAGGGGAGACTCCAAAGCGGGCGGTGGTGGCGACGGAGTGGCTGTATGGATCAAAATGATTGGAGGAAACCATATACAAGATGAAGAAGGAGAAGGTGAAGAAGAGGAAATTGACGCGAAGGGGAAAGAGTTTTCAAAGAATTGGACATGGCGAGACACAAAAATGCGCTGAGTTGAGGGGTCAAGACAAAGGTAAGCACTCTGAAAGGGGGAATAAGACACAAGTTTTTGAACAAAAATCGAGTTTGTGAGAGAAATAGGGATGTAACCAAGGGCAACAAAGAGAGCCGAAAACTTTTAGTTTGGCATAGTTTGGTGGAGAACCAGTGAGGAGTTGAAAAGGAGAGAAATTAGATAAAGTTGGAGTGGGTAGACGATTTATGAGATAAGTAGCCATGGTGAGAGCGTAGGTCCAGAAAGTTTTGGAACCGAAGCATGAGCCAAGGGAGCTAGACTAGTTTCGAAAATGTATCGATGCCGGCGCTCGGCAAAGTCATTATGCTCGGGTGTGTGTGGAGGAGAAGTGAGATGAGTAATGCCAAAATTAGCTAAGAAAGATGACATTGCGATGTATTCACCGCCGTTGTCAGAGTATAGCGTAATGATTCGAGAGTTGAATTAGTTTTCAACGAAGTTTTTGAATTTGGTAAAGGTGGAGAGAACATCATATTTTTTTTGAATGGGGTACAACCATACATAGTGTGTGTAATGGTCAACAAAGATGGTGTAGTATTTGTAGCCATTGATAGAATGAACCGGAGAGGTCCAAACATTAGTAAACAAGGTTTCAAGTGGTTTAGTAGATTTAAGTGTTGATGAGGAGAATGATAGTTTGTGACTTTTAGAGATAGCACAAGAATTGGAAGGAGTAAGAGCTTTATTAGATAATGGCAAAGAGAATTTGGAAATAACATTTTGCAAAACAGAGGAAGATGGATGCCTAATCTAGAGTGCCAAAGAGGTAAAGAACAAGATAATGAAGCTGAAAAGGTTGAAATTGGTGAAGAGGAAAGATCCGGCCACTCATAACCGCCATCACTCACCTTTCCTGTCATCAAATGCGCCCCGAGCTGAGATCCTTCACCTGAAATTCATCAGGAAAAAATGGTATAGAAACCAAATTGTCACTACAAAACTTCTTGACGAAGATCAAGTTACGAGTTATGTGAGGTACATGGAGAACATTATTGAGACATAATGGTCGAGTAGAGTGAGGTAAGGAAACTGAACCAATGTTTTTAATTGGCAGGGCATCGCCATTTCCAACCATCACGTCTTTGGTGCCAGCATATGGAGAATGCATAACAAGATTTGCAAGGTCTGAAGTGATGTGATGAGAGGCTCCACTGTCCATGAGCCACGAGGGAGTTTCATTGCCAGTTACACCGACGTTGTAGGCACGGGGATTCCAACTATTTGGACCACGAGGTTGAGGATTCTGGCTCTGAGGTTGATGAGAGACAAGACTAAACTGAGGACGATATTTTGCATTATGTCCTTAAAACGCCACAAGCTTGACAGCAGCCAAGGTATGTTTTTTGATTGTTGTTGTTTGATTTTTGTTGCTGATTTGGACGATACTGTCGAAAGTTTGTGCTACTGTTTTGGGCGATGTTTGCAGTCACAGGGAAAGGAGAGGGTGGAGACGAAATGAGGAGAAGTGATAGGTCTCTGTTGATGAGGTTCTCATGGAGTTCGGCAAAGGAGATTGGTGTATCGCGACTTTGAATTGAGTCAATCACATGTTTATAATCATCGCCAAGGCCTTCTAGGATGATGTATGTGAGATCTTCATGATCAACAAGGCTTCCAAGCAGTGCAAGTGCATCAGCTTTGGACTTGATGAGTTGCATATAGCAATCAATATTGTGTGAGGCTTTTACAGAGAGTTTAAGTTGTTGTTTTAGTTATTTGATCTGGCCGCGGGTTGGTTTACCATAGGTGGAGGAGAGTGCAATTTAAACTTCAAGAGTAGAGGTGGCTGATGCGATGAGTGGCTGCAGAGAGGTGTCAATCGTTCCCATGATGGAACTGAAGAGAAGACTGTCTTGTCTTGACCAAGTGGTGTGATCCGGGTTAGGAGATTCAACACCATCAATGGTAATTGTTGGGGAGGGCGGGCGGGGGGGTTGTCAATACATTTAACAAGATTGTATCCTTTGAGAAGGGCTTTGATCTGAACACTCCAAATGATGTAATTGGTAAAGGCAAGTTTGGTTATGTTAACCATGTTTATGGTGGTGAAAGGATCTGCTGAGATAGGAG
>JAKUCM010007039.1:0-14032 GCA_023374145.1 Lepidium sativum | reverse complement strand
CTTTGTATTAAAATTACTATTAGTCAATACATTTAAATATGTCTTTTTGTACTAAAGTCAAAAAGAAGTTAATGATGGTTTCATTAATTTATTTTCAAGTACGTCCGTGTAATAACTTAAAATGAACTATTCCATGTCTTAAACATCATATGATTTTTATATTGTAAAACATAATTAGAGGTTTAATAAAAAAATTAATTTTGTTGGATTTCAACGTATTACTAAGTAAATATATTTCACCCAATCTTCACACATTTAAAGTTAATTGATATATTAATGTCTATACAAAATATTAGATTTCCATGGTGATATGCACTAACAAACATAGTGATCAATAGTATAATCATAATCTTGATCACTATGTTAATTACTGTCTAATCAAATTAGAATAAGACAACAAAAAGTTTTAGCTATTATATTGTATGTAACTATAAATATTAGTAATAATTCATGACGTTTTATATACAATTTTGTTACAAATTTTATTTATTACGAATTATTGTGACTTCATTCTGTAATGATTTGTGACAAAATTATTGCTTAGTTTATTTTTCATAGATATATTATGACGTTTTGTTACCAATATGTATTTGTGATACTTTTATTATAACTATTTACAAATCTATCACAAGTTTTTAACAATATCTTTATATTTAATTAAATATGTGTTATTATAACAAAATATTATATACCAATACAATTTTTTTTGAGAATTTTTTTTTATAATTAGACTAAGTATAATCTTCTACACAACCATATATTTCAAGTAAATTAATATATCACCCAACTAAAAATGGATAAGTACTTTCATCGAAAAATATATTTGCATGGTGACATATACCAACAAACATATAACACGTCGGCACTACGAAAAAAAAATTATTTATTATTTTTATACAAAAACCTTGAATAATAAGAATTATCACGGAATTGGTGTTTATACAAGGGAGTAATATATTACGAAAAATGCTTTTTTTTGGAATGTAAGTGTGCAAATGCTCTCTTTTTGTAACCTTGTCCCGCATGTTTTTACATGACGAAAAAGATAAATTTAACCTTGAAAACACACGATTATCAGACGAATTTATATTGCCTTGAGATGCCCTTTATTCACGAGCAGAGAAATGGACATGACTTTACCTGATGAAAATAAAAATCTGTAGGAGACGACAAATTAATCTGTCTTTTGTTTTTGGAAAAACTCAAATTTTCTCCGGTAAATTCTAGAACCCACGAAAAAAAAAATCTAGAAAACAGAGAAAAATTACAATAAAGAGAAAAAAAAAGGTTGAAAAAAAGAAAAATGTCATTTAAAGCCTGTCAATTCAAAAACGTGACATTTAAAGCACAAACATTTTAAAAATCGGTCAAAACCTCATATTTGCTTTGATTGAAATCTTAAAAGCCCATCGTTAAGTAGGATAACAGAAATCATGTACGGAGTTAATCTCCTGTTAATTGTGTCGTTAATCAAAACATGAACGTTTTATTGACATGACGAAATCGTTAATTAGGGGGGGGGGGGGAAATTTGAACAAACCAAACCCTAAAATCAGAAATCTCCAAATTTGTTTTCTTCCCGATTTCTCATTTCTCAGCCAAATTAAAACTCTGGCCATGAGTTCTAGCTCTATGACAACATGTTTCGTTAAAGGTCGTGGTATTCTAATGAAGTGTGTGTGTGGGCTAGATTTCGTGATGTTAACATTGAAGACACAAACAAATCCTGCACGACTCTTCTTTCGGTGTGTGTGCAAAAGAGATGTGACTTCATGGACAACCAAAAATGATGTAAGTTACATCAACTGAATGTGTTGGAAATACAACAATACTCTGTGTCGTGATTTAAGTTTCTTGAAACTGAAGATGCTTAACATTTGTTAATTAGGATCACTTGTTTAAGTGGGTAGAAGAGGCTATCTTTGAAGAGATTGAAGATGATTTACCTAAACTAGCAGTCATTACTAATGAAGTTTATAAAGTGAAATCTGAAGTAAATGAGTTGTTTGGTATGATGGAAAAAATGAAGGAAGAAGCATTGTTGAGTAAACAAGAAATCCGGAAGTGGAAATGCTTGGTGGTAGCTGGTTTTGTTTGGATTATGTTGATGACCATTGCATTTGTAGTGTGAAGACAGACAAAAAGCTTGATTATTAGTGTAAGGCCATGTGTAGCCATGCGTTGTTGTGTTTCCTTGTTTGGATGTTAGTGTAATGGCATCTTTGTTGAACAATCTTTCAATGTTTGGTTATTAATTTAATGTAAGTGCATGTGTTTCTTGGAGAAAGAATGTTTATAATATTGTGAAGTGGCCGACACATGTGGGAATCAAGGTGCTTAAAAGTAATGAAGCAAAATCTAGATAGTGGGAATCAAAGATAATATTGTCGTTTTCATTAGATGCCTAACAAGAGTTTAATATCCAGAAATTGTTTTCATAAGATGCGGCAAACCGTACAAAATAGCAAAATAAGACAAGAACCCTACATCATTAGGTTGAACAATTAAACCAAATACTTCATCCAGAATGTGACCCTTCTGGTTGTGGTTGTGAAGCGTGAAGTGGTGGCTGTGAAGTGTGAAGTGGTGGTTGTGGGTGTGAAGCGTGAAATGGTGGTTGTGAAGCGTGAAGTGGTGGTTGTGGCTGTGAAGTGTGCATTGGTGGTCGCGGTTGTGAAGCGGTTGCAGTTAGGCTTTGAGAAGCTTGACCTTGAGAAGATTGGCCTTGCGAAGCTTGACCTTGAGAAGTTTGACCTTGTCCAAAAAAGCTTCTTCTTGGCCGACCCCTTGGTTTTTTTGGTTGCGGCTCAACTCTCATGTTTTTACAGCCTTGTTTGTTGTGCCCTTTTCCTTGGCAGTTGGAACAAGTCACGATTCTGCTATTTTTGTGTGACTGTCTAGTGCTACTTGAGGAGGCTGTTTTATTGACTCCTCTTCTCCTAGCATAGTTGTTTGGCCTCCCAGGATTACCTCTTCTTGATGGAGGTGGAAGAACACCTATTTTGTTCTCTTTGGGCCATAAAAGAGGTCCTTTTACAGGTCTGATACCATCTTCGTAGGTTTGCTGCCACAAGCTCGTCTTGTACCAATCAGCCACATAGTCTTCTACTTTATGTTTTTTTCCAACGATGATATAGGCAGCATGGATACAAGGAATACCAGTCATCTGTGACTTCTTATAACCACAAGTTCTGTCATTCATATCAACCATGAAAAATCATCTCCATGCCTTATCTCATGAGTATTGTGTCGTGCAGTCCACCTAACACAAAATTGTGATCCAGCAATCATTTTTTCAATATCTGCATGTGCTTTTTTTTGTAAACTTTCATTTATCATTCAACCTCTCAGCAATCACATATCTCTTCTCATTCCTTACCATACATTGCCTTCTAATATCTTCCAACATATCTAGTAATGGTTTATTTCTAGCTAAGTGGATAATTCTATTGAGAAACTCAGACAGATGATTGAGGATGTCGTTGCAGCAAATGCCTACTCTAAAGAAGGCCCTAGACCATGTCTTTGGACTAGTTTTCAGCAAAGAGTCATATGCACCTGGGTTGTAACTCTGCAATGCTCGCATATGTAACTCAAACTCTCCTACTGTGTAACTCCTTGCAATCTTCCAGAAGTGTTGCTGCAGTTCCAAATCGTGGTTTTTTCTTTTCCAATTCTCCATAATGTGGCGAGCACACAATCGATGCTCAGCTTGTGGAGTTGCGTTACAGATTGCTTTGACCAAGCCCTGCAAGAATTAAAGATCATTACAGAGAACTAACATCAAACAGGTAAAAATTTAAGTTTTAGTGACTAACTGACTATTTGTCCGATATTATTGCCACATTTCTACCATCTTGCAAATCCAAATTTGCAGCTAACATCCTAACAAACCATTCCCAGTTATCATTATTTTCTATCTCTACAACAGCCCAAGCAATGAGAACTATTTTATTCTCTCCGTCTCTCCCAGTTGCAGCTAACAAATGGCCTTTGACGTCCCATTACAGATATGCTCCATCCACTCCAATGATTGGCCTACATGTTTGTTTCCACGATTCTCTTTGTTATTTAAAGCAAATAAACAGTCTGAGGAACCTTGGTAAGCCTCCAATGCTCGAACCAATAGTAGTCTCTATCTCAAAAGTGCTCCCCGGATTGCTTCTGAATATCTCTGCTTGGTAATCCCAAATTCGTGCAAAGTGATCTTCATGAATAGCAATGCAATCTCTAAGAACCTTTGACTTCGCCTTTGCACATTGGTGTTCGGATACATCTAGGTTGTACTCTCGCTTGATCTCATCAACCATCTCTTTTTTTGTCATCTTAGGATTATTCCTAAGCCTTTTAGTAAACAACCAAGCTATACTACCAATCTTCAACATCTTAGTGTAACCATACATGAAGCATGTATGCTCATTCTCTAAGATTTTTTTTTCTTATCATACGAGCAATAACACCATCACCTACACCCAATCATACATCTTGCACCCATCTTCTTGCTCGATGATCTATATAGAGAAATATTGTACCTTGATTTAAGTGAGTACTTGAGCACAACAATCTTGAAATCTTCTCGAGAATTGAACGTTTTTCCCAAGTTGAGATACTCTTCAGGATCCTCACGTTTAACAACAGCAACACCACCACCTTCGATTTTATTTTCTCCATCGTCATCACTGTGTGATAACGGCTCTGGAAACTTGTCTTCACACCATATTTCATCCCTGCTATCATCATCACTCACATCTTCATCTCCGTTAGCCTCTTCTTTGATCAAGTCTTCAATGTCATCACATTGCTCTTCCTAAAATGTGTCATCGTCTTTATCATCACATTCATCTCCACTCGACCGACAATCACTTCTTTTTTCTTCATCTTCTTCACTTCTTTTGTCTTCATCCTCTTGCAGAACCGGTGGAGCTTCAATGGAGACTTCTATTGGAGTTTCAACTGAGACACCATTCGAGGATTCTTGGATTTGTCGAGCCTTTTTCCTTAGCGAACGAGGGACAAGAAGATGCGGAAGATGCATTTTAGGCATTTAAATCGAAGAGGATTTGAATTGAAAGATACCTTGAAGCAATTTTAGGAATCTATTATGTTTTCTGTCGAAGAAAACAAATTTGGGAATTTTAGGGTTTGGTTTGTTCAAATCCCCCCCTAATTAACGATTTCGCCATGTCAATAAAACGTTGACGTTTTTATTAACAACACATTTAATAGGAGATTAACTTCGTAAATGAGTTATGTTATCCTACTTAACGATGGGCCTTTAAGATCTCACTCAAAGCAAATATGAGACTTTGACCGATTTTTAAAATGTTTATGCTTTAAACGTCGCGTTTTTAATTGATAGGCTTTAAACGACATTTTTCTCATTGAAAAAGGTAAACTTTCGCGCACCAAGAGGGTAGAAGTTCAGAAGCATTAATATGTCCTTCTATGACGGTAGCTGCTACTTTGTCATTTTTAGTTTGTGATAGTATGTTCCTCGATTGAAAGACATGGATGATTTGTAGAAAAAATGGGTCTTAAATTTTCTCGGATTGAATTCTTCAATTTGAGTTTTGATTTATTTGATTTTGTAATTGTTAAATGAGATTAGGAATAATTGGAAAATAGCTTTCAATGTGTTGTATGAAGTGGTTATGCCCTATCAATATGTTTTTTTTTTTTAATTTAAAGACAAAGAGAACTAATGATGATGATGATAACTTTTAGAGTTGTCTTCATGTTTGTGTTTGGTATTCCTCGATTTGGCACGTCTATTTTTGTGGGCTTATTTTATCCATGTCTAGTTGAATAATAATTAACACAATGTCCATATCTAGTGGGAATATATAATGTCAGTTACACTTATGTCCATGTCTAATTAGACATGGCTCGCCCTTGCAAGGGAGTCGCAGGGCGCGTTATCGCAAGGGCGTCGCAGGGAGTGCTAGGCCGTTGCGACACGGAATTATACTAGGCCTTTGCGACATTTTCTTTCCCTCGCAAGCCTTGCGACGTCTATGCTACGAATCTATATTTGCGACACGCAAATTGTGACATTTATGTTGCCATCGCAAAGGCGTTTCTTTTTGCCTATTGCGACAGCCTTGCAATACCTTTTTTCATCGCAAAAGGCGTGTTTTCTTATAGTATAAATACGAGAGTATTTGTCCATGTCTAAATAAATAATAGTTAACCTAATGACCCAATTTGTAACTAACACAAGAATGTTTGTATATAAACATCAGATAATCTAACATAATCGTTTATGTCCACGATTAATTTTATTTGTGGCTAGTTGAATAATAATGAACACAATGTTCATATCTACTTGGAATAAATAATGCCAATTAAACTTATGTCCATGTCTAGTTACCAGAGTATTTATCTATGTCTAGTTGAATAATAGTTAACCCAATGACCCAATTTTTAACTAACATAAGAATGTATGTATATTAACATCATATAGTCTACAAAATCGTGTAGTCCACGTTCATTTTAGTGACTTTATTTTCTCCATAGTTATTTGAATAGTAATTAATGCCACGTAAACTTGTCCATGTTTAGTTCCCAGAATATTTGTCTATGTCCATATATTTATTTTCTAATTCATTATATGTCCATAGGTTTAGGTTTTGACATGTCGCCGCTTAAGATATATTGTAACATGTCTATGTCCTTTATTTTTTGGATGTGTTTTGTTCATGTCTAGTTGCATTATAAATAACACATGTTGATGTCTAGATGAACTAGATAATGTAAGATAAACATCTTTCATGTCATATCAAATAATCTTATGCCAATGTAATCATTTTCTAATTTGTTATGGCTCATGTCGCCGCTTAAAAATATTTCATATACTATCATTGCCCTTTGTGTTTTTTCCATGCCTATAGTTGTATTATAGTTTTTTTATTGTGTAGCTGAATAGTAATTCCCGTCATCGAGATCCACTAATAAAAGGCGATCAAAATCTACTAGCAAATACGCACATGAGTTATTTGTTTGTGAAGGAGAGACAATTAAAAGTATGGGTAGAGATAATTCAGTCTCTTTAGATGGATATAAGAGTATTGTGTATAGAAAACATAGTAGAGGATATTTGATACAAATAACTTTCAGAAGAGGGCATCCCACATATTTTTTTTGTGTGTAAAATCATAATCTTCAAAGTCTAATTTCATGTTTTGATCCATTCAAATCTTATTCGATGCATGTTACCAAATTTTATGTGGTCCATTAAATCTAAAAAAGTGTTTGTTCCAACTAAATTTAACCGGTACACCGAAACAGTAATAAGATTAATAATTATGATATTCATCACATAACTTTTGTTGATAAAAATATGGTTTATTCGGCATTACATATCATTTAATAAAAATATAAGTGATTTGATATCACAAATCATTTGGCAGTTAATTATAATTGATTTTCTAATTATAAATTATTTAATTTAATATTTGATCGTTTCGATTATATAGTTTTATGTTTCATAAACATTTGATATTCATATGATAAACATTATCTTCTATATGAAAATCCAAAATATTTAAAAGTTTAGCCCGTGCCCTAACACATGGGTAAGAACTTAGTTTCTTAGTATAAAGAAAAAAACAATATATATCTTCTTTTAGTTAAAATGTATAACCATATAATTGTTATTGTGTAGCTATCAATCAATATATTAATTCATGTGTGACTTGTATTTCTCGTTTGGGGCCATGTGTAAAAAAAGTTCATTATAATATGTTTTGTATAAAAACTCTTGGTGAAATTTGATTGTAGACATTGTATCTATTATAAAATTTTAAATATACTTGCCCAAGTGTTTTATGCAGTTGTAAATCAAGTCCAGGATTATAACATATTTTGTTAATGAAATATTAGTTGGAAAACCATATATATATATATAGAACATTCTTAAAAATAAAGGATTTATGATTCTAACTAGGTAATGAGCATGTGAATTTCGTAATGTTTAGGATTCTGACTTTGAGGATCCGTAGATGATGATTAGATCAATTTTTTGATAATATTTTGACTATTATAAACTAAGAATGTGATCAATTGTTTTGACTAATGATCAAGTACATATTTTATTTGATTTGCTGTGAGTCATGAGTTATAAGATTTAGCTTATTATAATGATAATTAATTTGTCGTGATTAAGTTAAATATTAAGTGCAATAATTAGATATGCGTTGACAAAAAATGTAGAATAATTAAATAATGAATATACATCGTAATGACGTGTTCTAATTATAATTAAAAAGTAAGAAAGCGAATGCAAATCGAATTGTAGAACCATGATCGATAGGCATGTGAATGAATATATTACTTATATCTATGAGGATGCGGTTGACATTATTGAGGTATCATTTATCTAAGGATTTAGTTAATTAAACAATAATAAGTGGATCAATCAGTGACTAATTACTTATATAATCAGTAGTTAATTAATCGAATTAGCTACTTGTCTAATGCATGATGTTAACTTGTAACCGAATTGCTGCGTCACGATAAAACGACCAATTAGTAATAAAAGTTGAGTCATTATAGACTTCAGTCAGAAGTTTAATCTACACACTACGTATAAAAGCATCCTTTGATTCGAAGTTTAGAAGTTCTCTTGTACACAAATCTATGAAACTTTTTATTGTATTTTCACATAATATAGATTTAACGTAATTTATTATAATCACGATGCGACCGCAATCGTCCGTAAGTTTCCATGTTCTCTCGATCGATCATTGGATTTTTTTCCACTACGTTAGGTTTAGAATTTTATATAGATGGGTAACAAATTTGAATTAGTAACATATATAAAACTGAAATTATTGTTTGAATACTTTCTCATGCATTATCATATTTCAGATTTATAACCTTTTCACGTTGCATACCAAAATTTTCACTCTGTTGATGTTAGTCCACATGTCTAAGGCCTCGTCCGTGGACCTCCACGCCTTCTCTCGGTTTTACTATTTCACATAACTCGAAAAACCTCTTTATTAATCCTATAAATGACCATAAAATACTTTTTTTATGATCCATCGTATTTAAAATTTTAGGATACTACACTTTTATCAAATACATCAATCTATGATAATGGTATTGTTTTTTCTTATAATTTAGAAGTTCCTAAATCTTATAGAATGAGTGGTCTAGACTATACACTCTATGGTTAAAAAAATCTGAAAAATTGTAAATTAGTTTGAAGTGTTGGAGGAACTGAACGCACGAGCATAACAACATCCCTGATCAGTCCTTGCCCCCCAATGGGCATATAGTGCTATTATTGAGAACTTTATATATTTATATCGATATAGATTTCAAGTTTTACTTTGAAATCTATATTCTTTCATATCTGATCTAATATGTAAGCGTTCCAATGCAAATTATAATTTTAAAAACTCGACAATGAGACAAAAAGAAATCACTAGCCTCTGAGCATAAGAATATTGAAATGCAAAATTATTAAAATTATATAATATATTTAAGCATTACTAAATAAAGGAATAAAGTGGTGTAACAACTAGCATCTTACGAATGAAGAGAAACAATCCATCCATGGTTTCAATCGATACAGCTTTGTGTGTTATGGGCATAAACA
Source organism: Lepidium sativum (assembly GCA_023374145.1). NCBI lineage: Eukaryota > Viridiplantae > Streptophyta > Magnoliopsida > Brassicales > Brassicaceae > Lepidium > Lepidium sativum. The sequence continues at coordinate 4,428 of JAKUCM010007039.1, read as the reverse complement.
TTTTGTATATTTTATAATTATTTTAGTATTTATGTCGACCATTACTATAGCAGAAAAGGCTCCTTATATATTTTGGATGGCAAGCAAAACTAATGGTCGGTAACAGATTTAAAGTTGACTTTTAAGCCTGACGTAAATAACTTCATTAATGTTCGTGGGCCTCCTCAAAGTTTGAACGACATTGCAGTAATTGATTTTAAACACCAAGGACTTATTATGGTTATAGGTTAATAGATATACATTCCAACCATATTATAATAGACATGTAGTTTCAATATTTTTCATTAATCTCTTATAAATTTTCTTCCCTAGGTTTATTAATACGATTTGCTGGTTGAGAAATCAAATTCGTACAGCTGCATACATTAGCTCCCTATAAGTAAACCACTAAAGAAAATCATATAGGACAAGTATCTAAGTTTATTTATTAATATAAAAACGTAGTCCTTTGGAACATACTCAAAATTTCAAGGAAGGAATAAATACTAGCATTAGACAAATATCTGAATTCTTTTACTTTCAAATTATCATTTGACACGTCTATTTGTGGATTGGTCAACATTTTGTTATTTTTATGTGAAATATTCTTTCGCCACAATAGACAATTTTCGGCCTAAGAAATGGAAAATCAAATAGATAGAATATATTCATTCACAATTGATTTTCCAAAGAAATTGATTTTCTAAGTGCTATCAACAATATAATATTATAAACAAATGGTTATGATCCAGTAATTTTCACTTATACTAAAAAAAATTTAAATTATTGTGATAATTGTATTACAACTATAAATATTAATAATAATTTGTGATATTTTATATACAGTTTTGTTACGAATTTATTTGTTACAAATTATTTTGACTCTATATGATGTGTGAAAAAATTGTATTAATCGAAATAAAAAAGAAGCAATATAATAATATTATATTATTTTGAAAAGCTTAAGTAATGTAATTAAGTTTGATAGTAGTATTATTTAGGATAACAGTGATATAACGACGAACAATTTTATTATATTTTTTCTATCGTTAAACTGTTCATTAATTAATAGGAATTGTGATACAGATATGTAACTGTTCCACTTACATGATTGATGACTTGAGATAATAAATCTTTCGATGCATCATATTTTTACATTTGAATCACAAATATATACTTGTAATATATTTAACTCAAATTACTTCAAATTTGTAATTGCCAATAACATTATTTTCCTTTTGTAAGTGGATATACAATTATCTCCGACAAATAGTTGAGATCGTCCTTTCCCGCAGTCATATAAATCTTAGTTGAGAAACATATATTATAATAAGTAAATTTATAATAATGTGATTTGATATCACTGAGTTCACAAAGGTGATTAATTGCGACCAAAACAATGTTACATTGTCTTTCAACAATAACCCAAAAAAAAGAAGAGATGCTTCTCTAAGTGTAACATATGTGTATTATTCCTGAGTTTTGCGGCTACTATGTGAGTCTAGTAAGTGAAAGGATCTTATCGAATTACAATACTTTTTGGTCATCTTTGATACTTTTTTTTTAACGGCAAATTCTTTTTTGTTTTCTCTATCAAAGTTTGCCAACTCATCAAATCTTAAATATAAAATAAAATACGATAAATATCTTCAAACTTTTAATTTGTTTATATCATATAAAATAAAATAAAATCATATAACTTAACTGATTTGTCTCTAATTTAATAAATTTAAATTTTATTATATTTTGATTGGAAAATTTAAATTATAGATTAAAACTCGTAAATCCAATAATTATTTGTTAACAAAAAGAGATGATTGTATTTGCTGAAACAATTTATTTGAAAATCATACAAGAAGCATACGTGGCCTCCATAATTCACTAGACTGTATTTACGTTTCTCTTTCTTTCTTCTAGTAATGTCCGGTGGAAAACTCCATTTGGACAGAATGCAGACGGATTTCATCACTATTAAACATACGCTTTAATTTTGTGCAATTTTTCTTTTAAATGACTTTTTCTTACAATTTAATTCTGCAAGTAAAATAAAATATAAATTAATATTATCAGTTTAAAATTCAATACAATATAACCTTTTGTTATTATTATTATTAAAATTTAAAAATATGATAAAAGTATATTAAATCAAAGTTTTGATGGTAAAAAAATCTAAATATGCACTCAAAATTTTAAAAATTTATCATATATGATCGTAAAACCTGTGAAAAAACTTTGTAAGAGTCAAATTCTATTAACTTTTGAATTGATAACATTTATTTTACTTGAAATGTTAAACTACAAAACTGGTTAATTCAAAAAATTTTTGCACAAAACCCTTAAACACATTTTCAGAAATAGAAAATCCATATGCGATTTCCGAAAGATATCGACATATACATTGATGCATAATAATGTTTACTTGTTTAGAGTTACGTTAATACTCAATAAAATTATCCAATTTCAATTCGTATCAAAGAAGGTCCCATGAAAACTGTAATATTAATCTAAATACTTTTCATAACTTCTTTCAATCTAAAAAAATCTCCACCATAAGGTGTCGCACTAATGCTCATCTCGAAACTTTGTCCTGTTAAGCAATTAAAACGAAAAGTTTTAAGGATTAAAACAATAACAAAAGTTGCAAATTTGGTTTACACAATCTAATTACTCATCATTGTCATGTCTCCTATCACTGAGATCCATGACAACGTGTAAGGGGCAAATAAAGAAACAATTACAAAAAAACACTACTTCTAAAATTGTCTTTATTAAAAGAATTAGTAGTTGAAAGAATGTAATTTAATTGGTAAAGTAAAATGTTGAAAACCAAAAAAAAGAAAGAAAGTAAAATGTGGTTAAAGATTTACGTTTTATCGTAGAAGTTTTCAAAGGACTTGACATTGACTATATGGAAGTACCACCACGGCCACGTTTCTCGCAAACAATAGACGAAAATATGTTATCATTTATCCAATTTTTAGGAAATATAATTTACAGTCTCGAAAAGATAATATTCACTTCGTATCTAAAAGATATGATTTCATCTACATTTAGATACGACTTATTGAATTTGCATCTATATGAATACGACTTATCGATCGGGTCCATATTTAGAACAAAAAGAGATGGTCGTAGCCAATTCGTTGTACCGGAAACATTTATAACACATAATTTTATAACCAGTTATTTTCAAACCATAGTAATTGGGGAGGCGAGATCATATTTCATATTAATTGTTATAATGGTACGACGGTACGTATCTATTGATCTCAATTATTGTATGTTTACATCAATTTTGTTTTCTATACATAATTTTTCGTCGTCGACATTCGACATTTTAACACGAACTCAAAAGAAAATTGGTCGACATGTGCAGACATACATATGTGTTTGTAGAATGTGAATTTCAATATTTTTTAGAAGAGACGTGCGCTGCTCTAAATTAATAATGTACTTCAAGCTTTCCGAAGCTACTTTTGTCGGTTACTATTTATAACACATTTGTAGTTTCATATATACAACATCAAATTGTTGAAACTATAAGAAATTTGATGATATTTATAGATATGTTAACTTTTTAAAACCTAAACCTCGATACTATAGTTCCCTAAACTGATGAACGTACACCATTCTGTCCATAGCGGACATTGAACAAATAAAATACAAGCATCAAATGGAAGAAGAGACCCTTAATCCATGAATGTACATTACGACATCCTTAAACAAACATATAAAGGAAATGGAAATATAAAACCCTAAATAGATTTCTTCCTTTTCACAATTGGATCGACCCAGATTATAGCCAACCCTCCACATCCTTAACACAATCACGTGGATCAAACATGAGCCCCATAAATCAAATCCGATTGAGGAATGTAGCTGAAATAGTATTCAACCATTTGACTAGAAACATTTTTCCATAAAACTCTAAATATATCAATTGAATAGATGGTTTTCAATAAATTAATATCTCAAAAAGGAAAAATCTTAGAACATAATGCGAAGAGGAGGCTAAACCAATCAATGTATTAATAAACATTCATAAGGAGGAATTTAAAGTTTACATGCGAAGGAGAAACCCAAGCCGTGAATTCCAATTAAAAAACCTCACAAAAGTCTGATTGGTGAACTCTTTTGTCGTGTATAGGTGAACTACAATAGTAGCTGTCTGGTTATATATGGACTTACACGTGTCTTATATGACCCAAAAAACTAATTACTCCAAACAACCAAGTACCACTCTTTCAATTTTCAACTATTACGTTGCAAACGTTATAAACCACGATTTTATTTCCTTTTTCTTTTTGGGCTAAACTATAGGACAAGATTTGTTGTATTCTATAAATTACACAAGATATTGGTTTCATGCAGAATATTTTATGACCATATCCTCTATTATTTTCATAAATATAAGATGAAACTATTGGTTGGTTGAATTTTGTGAATATA
>JAKUCM010007038.1:0-16175 GCA_023374145.1 Lepidium sativum | reverse complement strand
GAGAGAGAGATGAAAAATTGTGCTAAGCCAACTTAGAGGGGTATCACAGGTCGCAACTTACCATTTTACCTTAATATATAAACTATGTCTATTGGTGAACCCGTCAGAAATTACATTAATTGAGTTATGAAGTCGAGCTTGATGTTAACGTCTAGCCATGTTCATACGATCCTTCTACTCATGGAATCTCTTTTAGCTTAGTTCATGGTGACGTAATGTCATTTTTACAACAGAAAGTGTGCTAAGCCAACATAGAGTGGCCTTATAGGTCACAAAATATAAATATTTTGCCTTAGTCTATAAGCTATATCTATTAGTGAATCCGTAATGAACTACTTTGGTTGTGTTATGAAGTCGAGCTTGATCCTAACAACTAGCCATGTTCATACGATCCTTCTACACATGTGATCTCTTTTAGCTAGGTTTAAGGCAAGTAATGTCATTTTAACATGAAAAATTGTGCTAACCAACTTAGAGGGGTATCACAGGTCGCAACCTTACCATTTTTACCTTAATATATAAACTATGTCTATTGGTGAACCCGTCAGAAATTACTTTAATTGAGTTATGAAGGTCGAGCTTGATGTTAACGTCTAGCCATGTTCATTACGATCCTTCTACACATGGATCTCTTTTATCTTAGTTCATGGCGACGTAATGTCATTTTTACAACAGAAAGTGTGCTAAGCCAACATAGAGTGGCCTTATAGGTCACAAAATATAAATATTTTGCCTTAGTCTATAAGCTATATCTATTAGTGAATCCGTAATGAACTACTTTGGGTGTGTTATGAAGTCGAGCTTGATCCTAACAACTAGCCATGTTCATATGATCCTTCTACACATGTGATCTCTTTTAGCTAGGTTTAAGGCAAGTAATGTCATTTTAACATGAAAAAATTGTGCTAAGCCAACTTAGAGGGTATCACAGGTCGCAACCTTACCATTTTACCTTAATATATAAACTATGTCTATTGGTGAACCCGTCAGAAATTACTTTAATTGAGTTATGAAGTCGAGCTTGATGTTAACGTCTAGCCATGTTCATACGATCCTTCTACACATGGGATCTCTTTTATCTTAGTTCATGGCGACGTAATGTCATTTTTACAACAGAAAGTGTGCTAAGCCCAACATAGAGTGGCCTTATAGGTCACAAAATATAAATATTTTGCCTTAGTCTATAAGCTATATCTATTAGTGAATCCGTAATGAACTACTTTGGTTGTGTTATGAAGTCGAGCTTGATCCTAACAACTAGCCATGTTCATACGATCCTTCTACACATGTGATCTCTTTTAGCTAGGTTTAAGGCAAGTAATGTCATTTTAACATGAAAAATTGTGCTAAGCCAACTTAGCGTGGTATCACAGGTCGCAACCTTACCATTTTACCTTAATATATAAACTATGTCTATTGGTGAACCCGTCAGAAATTACTTTAATTGAGTTATGAAGTCAAGCTTGATGTTAACGTCTAGCCATGTTCATACGATCCTTCTACTCATGGAATCTCTTTTAGCTTAGTTCATGGTGACGTAATGTCATTTTTACAACAGAAAGTGTGCTAAGCCAACATAGAGTGGCCTTATAGGTCACAAAATATAAATATTTTTGCCTTAGTCTATAAGCTATATCTATTAGTGAATCCGTAATGAACTACTTTGGTTGTGTTATGAAGTCGAGCTTGATCCTAACAACTAGCCATGTTCATACGATCCTTCTACACATGTGATCTCTTTTAGCTAGGTTTAAGGCAAGTAATGTCATTTTAACATGAAAAATTGTGCTAAGCCAACTTAGAGGGGTATCACAGGTCGCAACCTTACCATTTTACCTTAATATATAAACTATGTCTATTGGTGAACCCGTCAGAAATTACTTTAATTGAGTTATGAAGTCGAGCTTGATGTTAACGTCTAGGTATGTTCATACGATCCTTCTACACATGGGATCTCTTTTATCTTAGTTCATGGCGACGTAATGTCATTTTTACAACAGAAAGTGTGCTAAGCCAACATAGAGTGGCCTTATAGGTCACAAATATAAATATTTTGCCTTAGTCTAAAGCTATATCTATTAGTGAATCCGTAATGAACTACTTTGGGTTGTGTTATGAAGTCGAGCTTGATCCTAACAACTAGCCATGTTCATATGATCCTTCTACACATGTGATCTCTTTTAGCTAGGTTTAAGGCAAGTAATGTCATTTTAACATGAAAAATTGTGCTAAGCCAACTTAGAGGGGTATCACAGGTCGCAACCTTACCATTTTACCTTAATATATAAACTATGTCTATTGGTGAACCCGTCAGAAATTACTTTAATTGAGTTATGAAGTCGAGCTTGATGTTAACGTCTAGCCATGTTCATACGATCCTTCTACACATGGGATCTCTTTTATCTTAGTTCATGGCGACGTAATGTCATTTTTACAACAGAAAGTGTGCTAAGCCAACATAGAGTGGCCTTATAGGTCACAAAATATAAATATTTTGCCTTAGTCTATAAGCTATATCTATTAGTGAATCCGTAATGAACTACTTTGGTTGTGTTATGAAGTCGAGCTTGATCCTAACAACTAGCCATGTTCATATGATCCTTCTACACATGTGATCTCTTTTAGCTAGGTTTAAGGCAAGTAATGTCATTTTAACATGAAAAATTGTGCTAAGCCAACTTAGAGGGTATCACAGGTCGCAACCTTACCATTTTACCTTATATATAAACTATGTCTATTGGTGAACCCGTCAGAAATTACTTTAATTGAGTTATGAAGTCGAGCTTGATGTTAACGTCTAGCCATGTTCATACGATCCTTCTACACATGGGATCTCTTTTATCTTAGTTCATGGCGACGTAATGTCATTTTTACAACAGAAAGTGTGCTAAGCCAACATAGAGTGGCCTTATAGGTCACAAAATATAAATATTTTGCCTTAGTCTATAAGCTATATCTATTAGTGAATCCGTAATGAACTACTTTGGTTGTGTTATGAAGTCGAGCTTGATCCTAACAACTAGCCATGTTCATACGATCCTTCTACACATGTGATCTCTTTTAGCTAGGTTCAAGGCAAAGTAATGTCATTTTAACATGAGAAATTGTGCTAAGCAAACTTAGAGTGGTATCATAGGTCGCAAACTTACCATTTTACCTTACTATATAAACTATGTCCTATTGGTGAACCCGTCAGAAATTACTTTGGTTGAGTTATGAAGTCGAGCTTGATGTTAACATCTAGCCATGTTCATACGATCCTTCTACACATGGAATCTCTTTTATCTTAGTTCATGGCGTAGTAATGTCATTTTTTACAACAGAAAGTGTGCTAAGCCAACATAGAGTGGCCTTATAGGTCACAAAATATAAATATTTTGCCTTAGTCTATAAGCTATATCTATTAGTGAATCCGTAATGAACTACTTTGGTTGTGTTATGAAGTCGAGCTTGATCCTAACAACTAGCCATGTTCATACGATCCTTCTACACATGTGATCTCTTTTAGCTAGGTTTAAGGCAAGTAATGTCATTTTAACATGAAAAATTGTGCTAAGCCAACTTAGAGTGGTATCACAGGTCGCAACCTTACCATTTTACCTTAATATATAAACTATGTCTATTGGTGAACCCGTCAGAAATTACTTTAATTGAGTTATGAAGTCAAGCTTGATGTTAACGTCTAGCCATGTTCATACGATCCTTCTACTCATGGAATCTCTTTTTAGCTTAGTTCATGGTGACGTAATGTCATTTTTTACAACAGAAAGTGTGCTAAGCCAACATAGAGTGGCCTTATAGGTCACAAAATATAAATATTTTGCCTTAGTCTATAAGCTATATCTATTAGTGAATCCGTAATGAACTACTTTGGTAGTTGTTAATGAAGTCGAGCTTGATCCTAACAACTAGCCATGTTCATACGATCCTTCTACACATGTGATCTCTTTTAGCTAGGTTTAAGGCAAGTAATGTCATTTTAACATGAAAAATTGTGCTAAGCCACTTAGAGGGGTATCACAGGTCGCAACCTTACCATTTTACCTTAATATATAAACTATGTCTATTGGTGAACCCGTCAGAAATTACTTTAATTGAGTTATGAAGTCGAGCTTGATGTTAACGTCTAGGTATGTTCATACGATCCTTCTACACATGGGATCTCTTTTATCTTAGTTCATGGCGACGTAATGTCATTTTTACAACAGAAAAAGTGTGCTAAGCCAACATAGAGTGGCCTTATAGGTCACAAAATATAAATATTTTGCCTTAGTCTATAAGCTATATCTATTAGTGAATCCGTAATGAACTACTTTGGTTGTGTTATGAAGTCGAGCTTGATCCTAACAACTAGCCATGTTCATATGATCCTTCTACACATGTGATCTCTTTTAGCTAGGTTTAAGGCAAGTAATGTCATTTTAACATGAAAAATTGTGCTAAGCCAACTTAGAGGGGTATCACAGGTCGCAACCTTCCCATTTTACCTTAATATATAAACTATGTCTATTGGTGAACCCGTCAGAAATTACTTTAATTGAGTTATGAAGTCGAGCTTGATGTTAACGTCTAGCCATGTTCATACGATCCTTCTACACATGGGAATCTCTTTTATCTTAGTTCATGGCGACGTAATGTCATTTTTACAACAGAAAGTGTGCTAAGCCAACATAGAGTGGCCTTATAGGTCACAAAATATAATATTTTGCCTTAGTCTATAAGCTATATCTATTAGTGAATCCGTAATGAACTACTTTGGTTGTGTTATGAAGTCGAGCTTGATCCTAACAACTAGCCATGTTCATACGATCCTTCTACACATGTGATCTCTTTTAGCTAGGTTTAAGGCAAGTAATGTCATTTTAACATGAAAAATTGTGCTAAGCCAACTTAGAGTGGTATCACAGGTCGCAACCTTACCATTTTACCTTAATATATAAACTATGTCTATTGGTGAACCCGTCAGAAATTACTTTAATTGAGTTATGAAGTCGAGCTTGATGTTAACGTCTAGCCATGTTCATACGATCCTTCTACACATGGGATCTCTTTTATCTTAGTTCATGGCGTAGTAATGTCATTTTTACAACAGAAAGTGTGCTAAGCCAACATAGAGTGGCCTTATAGGTCACAAAATATAAATATTTTGCCTTAGTCTATAAGCTATATCTATTAGTGAATCCGTAATGAACTACTTTGGTTGTGTTATGAAGTCGAGGTTGATCCTAACAACTAGCCATGTTCATACGATCCTTCTACACATGTGATCTCTTTTAGCAAGGTTTAAGGCAAGTAATGTCATTTTAACATGAAAAATTGTGCTAAGCCAACTTAGAGTGGTATCACAGGTCGCAACCTTACCATTTTACCTTAATATATAAACTATGTCTATTGGTGAAACCCGTCAGAAATTACTTTAATTGAGTTATGAAGTCGAGCTTGATGTTAACGTCTAGCCATGTTCATACGATCCTTCTACTCAAGGGATCTCTTTTGCTTAGTTCATGGATACGTAATTTCATTTTTACAACAGAAAGTGTGCTAAGCTAACTTAGAGTGGCCTTATAGGTCACAAAATATATATTTTGCCTTAGTCTATAAGCTATGTCTATTAGTGAAGCTGTAATGAACTACTTTGGTTGTGTTATGAAGTCGAGCTTGATCCTAACAACTAGCAATGTTCATACGATCCTTCGTACACATGTGATCTCTTTTAGCTAGGTTCAAGGCAAGTAATGTCATTTTAACATGAGAAATTGTGCTAAGCAAACTTAGAGTGGTATCATAGGTCGCAAACTTACCATTTTACCTTACTATATAAACTATGTCTATTGGTGAACCCGTCAGAAATTACTTTGGTTGAGTTATGAAGTCGAGCTTGATGTTAACGTCTAGCCATGTTCATACGATCCTTCTACACATGGGATCTCTTTTATCTTAGTTCATGGCGACGTAATGTCATTTTTACAACAGAAAGTGTGCTAAGCCAACATAGAGTGGCCTTATAGGTCACAAAATATAAATATTTTGCCTTAGTCTATAAGCTATATCAATTAGTGAATCCGTAATGAACTACTTTGGTTGTGTTATGAAGTCGAGCTTGATCCTAACAACTAGCCATGTTCATACGTTCCTTCTACACATGTGATCTCTTTTAGCTAGGTTTAAGGCAAGTAATGTCATTTTAACATGAGAAATTGTGCTAAGCCAACTTAGAGTGGTATTGATGTGTCTGCATTTTACCACATTTTAGGACCATTATTTAGCATGTTTTGCATTCATACTTGCATTATTATCATTGTTTTAGGTTCCTTTTAGCATAATTTGCATTATTAGTATCGGGCATTGCATACATTGCATAAAAAGGGACTTTTAGGTACTTTTTGGAGCTTATCACGAAGTATTTCGGAGTACAAGAAGACCAATGAGGAATCGACTGGTCTAAGGTTGAAGTTCAAGATGCAAACTAGAAGATTTGTCACTCGAGTCTCCGACACTCGAGCATGACACTCGACCATCACTTGGTCGAGTGCCTTTACGGACCAGAACTGAGACTTTAGACGAAGATTGAATCTTTGGGCTTCTCTGCGAAATAGGCCCATCAAAAGCCCCTTTGTGCAAGCCCAATTATCTTTTAGTTCTTTTCTATTTTTCTTTCTTAGGAATTTCCTTTTAACTTTTAAAAGGAAATTCCCATTTTTCTTTCAAGGGAATTTTTCCCTTTTTCTCTTTAAGTATTTTTCCTTTTTCTTTAAGATCTTTTGATCTATAAATTGTACTAGAATTTCTACTTTCAAAATACAATCTTTTCCAGCAAAATTTCGAGTTCTTTCTTTTAGCAATTTACGATTTTAAGTCTTAAGTTTATGCAATTGATTTTCGATTTTAAGTCTATGTTTTATTTCATGAATTCTGAGTAAGTTAGTCTAGGGTTCTTGAGGAAAGGGTGAGATTAGGGGAAAACTTAGGGATTTCTAGGTTTGTCTATGTTTAAATAAGGTCTTAGATCTCTTTAGTTTAAGTGTTCTTAATGCTTGTTTCTTTTTGATCAACTGAAATTCGATCTCTTGGTGAATCCCCCCGATAGGCGTTTGGGGAATCACTTGAACATGCTTAAATTAAGATAGCATCTTCCTAGCTCAAGAGATTGATTGTCTAGGGTGTTATTAGGCTTTGTAAGGTCCATACTTAAGGCCTCTTGAATTTCCAATCGTTGGGCGAGAGTCAAGTCAGGTTGTCTTTTAGGAGAGGTCCCATTGCGCGAGAGCGAATATGATTACTTTGTGATTCCTTGCTTAGAGGTCATCTAAATAGGTTGATAGATAAGTCTAGAACCCCTAGGAATACCCTAATCATTGATCTTAATCCTCGAGAACCCGTTTTTCCTTATTGAATTTTCGTGATTTTAATACTCTGCTTTAGGTTGAAATTTCGTGTTGCACTTTATTAGTTTCATCATTGCTTTACTTTTAATGCTCTGTCTTACATTCTAATACTCTGTTTCATTTTTAGCATTTTTAAGATTTCATTATCACCTAGGATAGATCACCACTTGCTAAAACCGAATCTGGCTTAGATTAGAATAAGTAGATTATATCTTGATTGCTAGTTACTCTCCCAGTGGATTGACACCATACTGTACTGCAATTGATTACATAAACAGTTTGGTATTTGAGAAAACACCGCAAAAACTTGTTTATCAAATTGGCGCCGTTGCCAACTGGGATTAGTTAGCTACAATTAGGAAAATCACTTTTCTGAGACTAAGTTTTATTACCCTATTATTCTAAAATCGTTTCTGGTTTTCTCTTTGTTTTTTGGTACACTCGATCAACAAGCTCGACCAACACAACTCGAGCTCGTTGATTTTTCTTCTGTATCCGGAGAGCTCTAGCAGAACCAAGAAACACTCGATCACTACACTCGAGCACCACCCGCTCGAGTGTCATTTCCGACGAAACAAATCACTTGTATGAATACCAGATCCCGTGGTAGTGAAGACCTCATTCCATACTCTGACAAGATAGACCGTTTGCCTCGTGAATACTTGCGAGAACAACGGAACAGATTGAACGAAGAATACACGGATCAGGTTAACATGGAAGAACAAGTACAAGCTACTGAACTAGGAACTCGTCCTAGGAGAGTTAGACACATTGGTGCCGGTGATGCTCCCAGTATCCACACTCAACGCCATGGAATTGTTCCACCAGCCATCGCCAACAACAACTTTGAGATTAAGAGTGGAATGATCTCCATGGTTCAGAACAGTAAATTTCATGGTTTACCTTCTGAGGACCCACTTGATCATCTTGATGAATTTGAAAGACTAACCAGTCTGACAAAAATAAACGGGGTTAGTGAGGATGCTCTGAAATTGCAATTGTTTCCTTTCTCTCTTGGAGACAAAGCACATCTATGGGAAAAACACTTGCCACAAGGATCTATCACATCATGGGACGCCTGCAAAGAAGCATTTCTAGGCAAATTCTTTTCAAATTCCAGAACTGCGAAACTTCGCAATTCCATCTCTGGTTTTAAGCAAAACCATTCAGAAACATTCTCTGAGGCTTGGGAACGATTCAAGATGTACCAATCGCAATGTCCTCATCACGGTTTCACTACTGAGTCCCTTCTCAGTACTCTCTACAGAGGCGTGATCCCAAAGATACGCATGTTGCTAGATACAGCCAGCAATGGAAATTTTCTGAATAAAGATGTCGATGATGGATGGGAATTAGTGGAGAATTTAGCTCAAGCAGACGGCCAATACAGTGAAGACTATGATCGAACTCCTAGAGGCGTAACGGATTCAGATATGGTTAGTAGAAAGGAGCTCAAAGCCATACAAGACAAACTAGACAAGCTACTTTCAGCTCATCATAAGCAAGTACACCATGTCAGTGAAACAGAACGGATCGAAGAAGAGGATGACGAGGTTGAAGAGGTCAATTTCGTACAGAACCAAAGCAACAATTTCAGACAACTCAACAGCTATAAACCTAACCCCAACCTATCCTACAGAAACACAAATGTAGCAAATCCAAACGACCAGGTGTACCCACCCAAACCACATCCGCAACCACAATCAAAACCATTCATACCCAAACAACAGTACCAGCAAACACACCACCAACCACCTACTGGATACAACACCCAACCACCACCACAAACACCTGAAGTGATGGACATCTTGCAGCAGATAATAAGGGACAGACAGCCAGCGCTTCCGAATTAACACAGAAATTTGCTGAAGTACATGCTAAGATCGATGCTTCACATAATGAACTCAACTGCAAATTTGAGACTCTCAATGCTCGTCTCAAATATGTAGAGAATCAACAAGGATCTTCATCAACCAACAAACAAACCGGACAGCTACCTGGAAAAGCTGTTCAAAATCCTAAGGAGTATCACGCCAACGCCATTACACTCCGTAGTGGCCGTGAATTGCTAATTCGTGCTGAACCAACAGAGAACACTGAGGACAGTGTCCTTCCAGAAGGGGAGGATGATTTGGTCGAAGAACAGACAGAAATCAGCACGAAAAAGCCAAAATCCGTGACACTCGACCAACACACTCGAGCACCACCTGCTCGAGTGTCCGAAGATCAGCCTAGAAACACAACCGATATACAAAAAGACCCAAAGACGTTTGCTCCACCTCCTTTCAAACCACAGCTTCCTTTTCCGCAGAGATTCAAAAAGGATGTTGCAGACAAGTACAAAGCTCTCTTTGAAAAGCAGATGAGGGACGTTGAAGTAAAAATACCAATTCTAGACGCCTTTATGCTAATGCCCCCTTACCAGAAGTTTTTGAAAGAAGCAGTCAAGGACAGAACACAAGAAGTTGAAGGGATGGTTGTGCTAACTCACGAGGTCAGTGCTATTATACAAAGAAAGGTTGTACCTAAGAAGCTCGATGATCCAGGAACATTCATAATTCCATGTTCGCTTGGACCTCTCACATTCAGGAGTTGCTTGTGTGATTTAGGGGCATCGATCAGCCTAATGCCTCTAACAGTTGCCAAACGATTAGGGTTCGATAGATACAAGTCTTGTAAGATATCTTTGGTACTAGCTGACAGATCGGTTAGGATTCCACATGGAATTCTAGAAGATTTACCAGTTCGGGTTGGAGGAGTAGAAATCCCCACAGATTTCGTTGTTCTAGATATGGGAGAAGAACCAAAGGACCCTTTGCTGTTTGGAAGGCCCTTCTTAGCCACTGCAGGAGCTGTGATCAATGTGCCAAAAGGAGAAATCGAACTCAACCTTGGGAAAGATTTCAAGATGACTTTCAGCATTAGTGACATAATGAAAAAACCGACCATTGAGGGTCAACTGTTCGTGGTACAAGAAATAGATGATCTTTCAAAGGACCTGTTTGGAGAATTGATGGAGAAAGACCACCTTGGTACTGCTTTGATAAAAGACGGTTGTGATGGATACATATACGAAGAAACTGAGGTCTACAAAAGCCTGTTGGACTCTTGTAAATCACTGAAAGGTGAAAAACAGTTCGAAACTTTACACTCGACCTCAACACTCGAGCACACCAAGCTCGAGCATTCCGATTTAGCCTCTGGAAATCAACACTCGACCATAACACTCGACCACACTAAGGTCGAGTGTCCGCTCGATGATGACTGGTCGGAGCTCAAATCGCCGAAAGTGGAACTCAAACCACTCCCTTCCGGGCTCAGGTACGCATTTCTTGGATCTAACTCTACTTATCCAGTAATAGTAAATAATGCATTGAGTGATGATGAGTTAAACATGTTGCTTTCTGAATTAAGACGGTTTAGAAAAGCCTTAGGATACTCACTGTCTGACATTAGAGGGATCTCTCCCGATTTATGCACACACAGAATTCACCTTGAAAATGAATCTTATTCTAGCAGGGAACCTCAAAGGAGATTGAATCCGAATTTAAAGGAGGTCGTTAAGAAAGAAATTTTAAAACTGTTAGATGCTGATATAATCTATCCTATTTCTGATAGTAAATGGGTGTCTCCTGTGCATTGTGTGCCTAAAAAGGGAGGGGTCACTGTCATTAGAAACGAAAATGATGACTTGATTTCAACTAGAACCATTACAGGACATAGAATGTGCATTGATTTTAGGAAATTGAATTCTGCATCTAGAAAAGATCATTATCCTTTACCATTCATAGACCAAATGCTTGAAAGGTTGGCTAATCATTCATATTATTGTTTCCTTGATGGATATAGTGGATTTTTCCAAATCCCTATACATCCAAATGATCAGGAAAAAACAACCTTTACTTGCCCTTATGGTACATTTGCATATAGGAGAATGCCATTTGGTCTTTGTAATGCACCTGCTACTTTTCAACGTTGCATGACTTCTATATTTTCAGATCTGATTGAGGAGATGGTCGAAGTATTCATGGACGATTTCTCTGTCTATGGTTCTTCCTTCTCCTCTTGTTTGTCAAACTTGTGCAGGGTTCTATCTAGGTGCGTTGAGACGGATTTAGTGCTTAATTGGGAGAAATGCCACTTTATGGTGAAAGAAGGGATCGTTTTAGGCCATAAGATTTCTGAAAGGGGCATTGAAGTCGACAAAGCCAAGATAGAGGTTATGGTTCAGTTACAACCGCCGAAAACTGTCAAAGACATTAGGAGTTTCTTGGGACATGCAGGATTCTATAGGCGGTTCATCAAAGACTTTTCGAAAACTACTAGACCTTTGACTCGCCTCCTTTGTAAGGAGGCAGATTTTGTCTTCGACGAGGAATGCCTCAAGGCTTTTCTCGAACTCAAAGACGCCTTGATAACAGCACCAATAGTTCAAGCACCCGATTGGAATCTCCCTTTTGAGATAATGTGTGATGCTAGTGACTATGCTGTTGGAGCAGTTCTGGGACAGAAGATAGACAAGAAACTGAATGTGATCTACTATGCTAGTAGAACACTAGACGAAGCCCAGGTGAAATACGCCACCACGGAGAAGGAGTTGCTTGCAGTTGTGTTCGCCTTTGAGAAATTCCGGTCCTATCTGGTTGGATCAAAAGTTGTTGTGCATACTGATCATGCAGCTCTGAGATACTTGATGAAAAAGAAGGATGCTAAGCCTAGACTGCTTAGATGGATTTTGTTGCTACAAGAATTCGACATGGAGATAGTCGATAAACCAGGGGTTGAAAACGGTGTTGCTGATCACTTATCAAGAATACAGGTTGAAGAAACCCTTCCAATGAATGATTCTATGCCTGAAGAGCAGCTGTTGAGTTTTTCCACCGAACACTCGACCATGACACTCGAGCACCACCTGCTCGAGTGTCAAACCCACAGACAAAGAAGGCGTTTTTCGATCGGATCGAAGTTTATGGGAACATGTTTACCATGGTATGCCGATTTGGTAAACTATTTGGTCGGAGGAGAGCTGCCTAAAACCTTGAATTATCATCAAAGGAAGAAATTTTTTAGGGATGTAAGGCAGTATTTTTGGGATGAGCCTTATCTCTACAAGCAAGGATCTGATAGACTATTCAGAAGATGTGTATCAGAAGAGGAAGTCAATGGAATTTTGGAACATTGTCATGGATCTACTTATGGAGGACACTTTGCTGCATTCAAAACAGCACAGAAAATCCTTCAATCCGGGTTATGGTGGCCATCGATTTTTAAAGACTGCCAAGAGTTCATATCCAGATGTGATTGCTGCCAAAGAATAGGCAGTATAAGCAAGAGGAATGAGATGCCGCAGAATCCGATCTTGGAGATAGAAGTGTTTGACTGTTGGGGAATCGATTTCATGGGACCATTTAAGCCTCCTTCTTTAGGAAACAGTTACATTTTGGTTGCTGTGGATTATGTCTCTAAATGGGTAGAAGCTATTGCAGCTCCTACAAACGATGCAAAGGTGGTACTTAAACTCTTCAAACACATTATATTTCCCAGATTTGGTGTGCCAAGAGTTGTGATTAGCGATGGAGGATCCCATTTTGTCAACAAGGTTTTCGAAAATTTGCTTAGGAAACATGGGGTTAAACACAAAGTGGCAACTCCTTATCATCCTCAAACCAGCGGACAAGTTGAAGTCTCTAATAGACAAATCAAATCGATTTTGATGAAGATAGTTGGGCTGTCAAAACGTGATTGGGCCGCCAAATTGGATGATACTCTTTGGGCCTATAGGACTGCTTTCAAAACACCAATTGGCCGCACACCTTTTCAATTACTCTATGGAAAATCCTGCCATTTACCAGTTGAGATAGAGTACAAGTCGATTTGGGCAACCAAACTCTTGAATTTCGATATCAAGACAGCACAAGAAAAGAGGCAGATGGACTTACATGAACTCGAAGAAATCAGACTCGAAGCATATGACAGCTCAAAAGCATACAAGGATCGAACAAAAGCAGCTCATGACAAAAAGATCCAGCGGAAAGCAATCAAAGTTGGTGATCAAGTGCTACTCTTTAACTCAAGACTCAAGCTATTTCCAGGAAAGCTACGATCGAAGTGGTCTGGTCCGTTCAAAGTATTACAAGTTTTACCTTATGGAGCAGTCACTTTAGCAAATAGCAATGGAGAAGGATTCACTGTAAACGGTCATAGAGTAAAGCCTTACTTGGCAAAAAGCACGATTCCCGAGGGAACTTCGGTTCTGCTCGATGAACCACCTCCTCTCCAATAAAAAGGAGGAAAGTCGAGCTTGAGACTATAAACAAGCGCAGTTGGGAGGCAATCCCAAAGGTATCCTCTGTATATACATTCAATTTCTTTCTTTTCGCATATTTACTTACAAATTTGCTATTTTATCATTTTTTCATACATCTATTTCGACTTACATGCACTTGGAAGGTTTTTTGAGTCTCTTTTGCAGGAAAATGGGGCCCACATGGGATAAGTAGGGTCAAAAAACCGACAAGATGGGACAACACTCGACCACGCCTGGTCGAGTGTCCCACTCGAGCATCAGCCAGCTTTTGGCAGACTGACACTCGACCAAACCTGCTCGAGTGTCAGGCTCGAGCGTCCCGCCTTCATGCCTATTCACATACCTCCAAGCCTATAACTGCCAAAAGCTGAGAAAGGGGAGACATTTACTCCGAAAAATGGGTTAAATCTTTCTTTAATGCAATATCTTTTCCATTTAATTCAAAAAGATTTGATTTAATCCAAGTTCAAATTTTGAATTTGAAAAGGCTCCCCCTTGTTTTTTCTCCTCTATAAAAGGAGGAGGAGCCTCTCTCCTTCCATTCACACGAAATACATTCTCTCTCTAACATTTCTCTCTAGTTGTTCTCTCTTTTACAGAAGCAAATCGTCCCTCTTTTTGTTCATCCACTACACTCGATCACCTCTGCTCGAGTGTCTTGTTCGAGTGTCCGAAAACTTACTCTTCCTCCGACCTACTTTCATCATGACAGACGGAAAATCCAACAAAGCCAACCTCCTCCGCCTCAGAGCCAAAAATAATGCTCGATCAAGAAGCAATCCTTCCCAAGGAGAGTCTTCCATGGCCGCAAGCAGACCCGGCAGAAAAGAGAAGAGGAGGATGGAAGTGCTATCTGAGAATGAGTCGGAAGAAAGAGGAGAATACATGGATGAAGACGAATTGGACCCAGACCTTGCTGCTGAAACACTCCGCGAAGATGGATATGGTGAAAGAGAGGCGGCAGAAGCAAGAGAGATAATTCTTGCCGGAAAAAGAGAGAAGGAGATGAAGGAGAGGCATAACTCGGCAAGAGCACTAAGCGATCTGCGGAGGATGGATTTTCTAGGTACCCGCTATCCATGCAAGGAAGCGCTAACCGCAATGGGGATAACAAGAGATGTGGATCTCATGTTGCAAAATTGTGGGCTGTCCACGTTTGTGCAATATCCACAAAGAGCTTACAAAGAAGAGACTCTTCAGTTTTTAGCAACGGTTCAAATCGTTCTATACGATGCTGAAAACGAAAGTCTCCAAGAAAAGCAAGGTGGCGGTTACATCTTCTTTGCAATAAGAGGAAGGGACTATCGAATGACATTCAAAGCACTTAGGGACCTCTTCGAGTTCCCAAAGGCCGAGTCCGAAAATTATGGACCCGATTTTGATAGAGCTGAGTTGGATGATGTGTGGAGGTCGATTGCATCAACAAGGAGCAGATTCTCATCCTCCCGATCTAAGGCATCACTGATCCGAAACCCGGCATTGAGGTATTTTCGAACAATCCTAGCAAATACATTTTTCTCACGTTTTACTACTGGAACCATTAACCTAGGAGAAATGGAGATGTTGGTGACTGCTCTTAAAGACATTGTTGGTCAAAAGAGTGACGGATCCCCGATTATTGGAGATCGAAACAATGCTGGATTAACCATCCAGTTTGCCAACCAATTAGTCACATACCGAGATTGGGCAAGGGATAACAAAACTGGAGGACGTGATGGAAAGATCACCATTGGCGGACTTATCACATGCATTCTGGAAAGGTGCAATGTGCCAATCGATGAGACACAATGGGCTGACCCTCGGTTCATGAACATCGATCATTTAAGGAGGAGTCAATTCTTGGCTACAATGGAAGTTCGAGGTAAGCTCCTTTACTCTTTCCATCATTTACTTAGACCAAACGCTTTTCTGCTCTTGCCAAACAGGGAATACACGACAATAAGAATGGGGCGAAACACGGATTTCAACCCACCTCTAGAAGCCTTGTACGACCCCAATGAACCTCAGCAGAGTTCATCACCAACAAACAGCGATGAGGTGGATCCCGAGGCATATTGTTTTGAAGAATACACGATGCCACCTCGTCAAGGAGAACCAATCCAAGAAGCACACAAGCACATAGGCTTGTTGCAGAAAATGAACAAATGGTTGATGAAAAAGGTGAAGAAGCTGACTGCTAGCGACGAAGCTAGAAGGCAGGAAAACGATGATCTAAGTAGAAGAGTTGCAGCTCTAGAAAGGAACAGCGGACCACAACCACCGCCACCAACTATTCGCCCAAGAAGAGCCTTCATATCCACGGATCGTGAAAGGCAACACCAACCAGCACCAGCTAGACGTTCCTCAGCTAACCCAGCAGCCTTCTCATACAGGAGACCATTTGATGCAGCAGGAGCAAGCTCGAGCCAACCGCTCGAGCACCAATCAGTCGAGCATTCCGAACACTCGACAGACACGCTCGAGCAAGCTGAGCTCGAGCTCTC
>JAKUCM010007037.1:0-15019 GCA_023374145.1 Lepidium sativum | reverse complement strand
AAAGATCGATCGATCAAGATAAGGATCGATTGATCGATGCCCTTCGAAGAAACCTAATTTCACGTTTTTTGAGCTCTTGTTTTGAAACCTATAAATACTCTTTTCCTATTTTATTTTGAGGGGGCGTCTTTGAAGTTTTGAAGTTTTCCTAATTTCACGTCTTTGAAGTTTTGAAGAAGTTTGAGAGTTTGTAAGCTAGGAAGATTTCTTCACACTTGAGGTAAAGAGTTTCCTTGGATTAGCTGGGTATTACCGATGTTTTGTTAAAGACTTTACAAGCATGGCGCAGCCTATGACTCAGCTTACTAGGAAGGATGTCCCTTTCAAATGGACTGAGGAGTGCGAAGGGAGTTTCTCAAAACTTAAGGAAATGCTAACGAGTACTCCAGTTCTGGTCTTACCAGAACTTAGTGAGCCTTATGTGGTGTATACGGACGCATCACAAATGGGTTTGGGTTGAGTATGAATGCAGCATGAGAAGGTGATCGCTTATGCATCACTAGAGTTAAGGAAGCATGAGGTGAATTACCCCACTCATGACTTGGAATTGGCTGCCCTGGTTTTCGCCTTTAAGATGTGGCGATCCTACCTTTATGTTGGGAAGGTCAAAGTGTTCACGAAGCACAAGAGTTTTAAGTACATCTTCACTCAATCGGACCTGAAACTAAGGATGGAACTCATCACAGACTATGACCTGAACATAGACTACCATCCGAGTAGAGCAAACTTAGTTGCGGATGCACTAAGTTGGAAAATGGTGGACGTGAATTCAGAGTAGGAAATGGAAAGGCTGATTAACATGGTCGGGGCATTGAGTCTAACAGCCTTAACGGTTGAAGAAGAACCTTTGGGCTTAGGTGCAGTGGACCAAGCTGATTTGTTAAGTCGGGTACAGACTGCCCAAGAAAATGATTTGAACATGGTAGCAAAGAACGATAATACCGAATACCAGAATTCGAATAATGGGATGATTCTGGTTCATGGCAGAGTGTGTGTTCCAACCGATAAGGGATTACGGGAAGAAATCCTTAAGGAAGCACACCAATCTAAGTTGGATATCCATCTTGGATCGACCAAGATGTACCGAGATCTAAAAATGTACTATCATTGGACGGGAATGAAACAAGACGTGGCTAAGTGGGTTTCGGAATGTCCTACTTGCCAATTGGTGAAGGCAGAACACTAAGTGCCCAGTGGATTACTGCAAAGCCTACCGATCCCAGAGTGGAAATGGGACATATGATCACAATGGACTTCATACCAGGACTGCCCTTGTGTGATCAAAGATATGCGATATGGGTAATAGTGGACCGACTGACCAAGTCAGCTCACTTCACCGCGTCAATATGACGGATCGAGCTGAAAAGTTGGCCGAGATCTAAGTAAGGGAGATTGTTCAGTTGCATGGAGCACCTACGAGCATAGTGTCTGATCGGGATGCCAAGTTCTGTTCAGCGTTTTGGAAAGCGCTTCAGGCTAGGTTGGGGGCTAGAGTCCATAAAAGCACGTTTTACCATCCACAGACAGACGGTCAGTCAGAACGTACCATCCAAACACTCGAGGACTTGTTGCGGCAAGTGTGTTGGATTGGGGAGGTAAGTGGGATGAGCACTTACATTTGGCCGAGTTCACATATAACAATAGTTATCATGCAACTATTGAAATGTCTCTGTTTGAGGTACTATACGGACGACCGTGTCGAACCCCTGTATGTTGGATTCAGGTGGGGGAGCAAAGAATATATGGGCGAGATTTCATAGAGGATACAACAGAAAAGTTGAGAATGGTCAAGCTCAACATGAAAAAAGTGCAGGATAGACAAAAGAGCTATGCGGATAAGAGAAGAAAAGAACTTGAGTTCGCAGTTGGTGACTTGGTCTATATTAAGACGGTCACATATAAGGGTTATGAACGTTTGGTCCGATCAGCTAAGTTAACGCCAAGGTATATGAAACCTTATAAAATTCTGGAAATGATTGGGAAAGTAGCCTAAAAGTTAGCACTGCCCATGGATCTGGATGCGTTTCACAACGTTTTCCATGTTTTGATGCTAAAGAAGTGCTTAGACAATGGGGAACGAGTTGTAGTCGAACCCCCAAGGAACCTAAGGGAAAATCTGACTGGTGAAGGAATTCTAGTCCGGATCTTAGATAAAAGGTCAAGGCAGACCGAAGGAAGAAAATGGGAATGGTACAAGTTGAATGGGACTGCAATGGGGAAGTTGAAGTTACGTGGGAACCATAAGTCAGAATAAAGGAATGTTTCCCTAAGTTGTTTGAGAAGCAAAAGGTTGGACCATCTCAAGCTTAGATTCAAGGACGAATCCTTTGAAGTGGGGGAGACTTGTAACGCCCGTGTCCCGCAAACCCTTCGGGTGATTCCGAATGGGTCCGAGGGAAAGGTAAGATGGGTCTCTGAAATTTCGGACAAGGGAACAGGGATTCAGATAAGTCCCTAAAAATTCGGATAAGGCATAGGAAAATTTGGACAAGTCCCTAGAATTTCGGACAAGGGAGTGACAGTGTCCGGACAAGGGAGTGACAGTGTTCGAACGGGTAGTGAGTTCGGATAGGGAGTGAAGTGTTCGGACAAGGAGTGAAGTGTCCGAACTCAGGGAGTGATAGTGGGAATGGTTGGGCCGTTCATGGGTCGGTCGAGAGGATAAATGTCATGTGGGTTGGACTTGGTCCAATTTAGGTGGGTTTGAATTTGGCCCATCCTGGGCGAATTAGGGTTAGAGTTTTCCACCAAAAACCCTATAAATAGAGCTAAAAACCGCCGCTATCAAGAAAATTCATGAAAAAACTCTAAGTAAAAATCGGATTCTTTGCGAAAGAGCTCTAAGGCCGATTTTTATTGATTCGAGCAAGACGAATAACATATCTAGATTGATCAAAACCGGATCCGAGTAACCTGATTGGGAATCACATCAAGAGGTGTCGGAAATAGGCTAAGGCAAATGTGAGTTTTCAGGAACGTTGAGGTGATTCTGGGTGAGTTTTCGGACAATAGTGGGTTTAAGTCATATTAGGGTTAAGATTGCGTGATTGATTGGATGAATGAATACTGTTTTCCGTTCATGATTGTTGTTTTGGTTGATTCGGGTGAATCCGGGTAACCAAGGCAGCAGATCTGATCGGACTCTGATCATGAATAATGCTGGACTCTGAGCATGAATAATGCTGTTCTCTGACTTAATTATGTTATTACTTGATACGTTTCTGATTTGGCCTAGTGGGACGAAATGACCGACTCACTAAGCAAATTTGTTGCTTACCCAATCTGCGTGATTGTAGGTAATTTACCCAAGGACTGTGAAAGTGGCTAAGTAGGAGTGAGATCGAGGCGAGAAGGAGGAAAGATGTAATAAGACTGCGATAAACTAGTTCTAGACATATATAATTTAAACATTCTTGCAAGCTTGTTGTACTAGAACGTCTTGAATTGGTTTATGCATACGTTTTGGGCTTATAAAATTGTCAAAAACTCGAAAACAACTAAGTAAAGAAAGAACCAAAAATTGACTAAGTGTTTGGTCTGCCCAAGACCAAACTGAATCGAATCCGGACGTAGGCGTCTCGAGTTAGGGTGCTACACTTAACTCTTTGCATGGCAACGCGATCCTTGCATCTTCTTGTTCTGGGTGCAAGAGGTTGTAGACTAGCCGTCCATTGTGGTCTTTCCTTTCCCATACTTTTGAGGCTCTGATGGAGGACATTTTCATCAGCCTGGGTGCAACGACTTCAGCTTCCTCTAACTGAACACCGCAAGCAATTAGGATGGGGGTTATGATTCCATCCACGCATATGGGATTTGGCCTGGATTTGTTCGTTTGAAGTGATTTCCTTGATTTGTATACGGTGAACTGTTTAGCCAACATGTAAGCTAAGTTATCATTGGCATCATCCCCCATCAGTTGCCTTCCGCTTGGAGTTACTCCAACTATTTATGTGAGGGTTGTATCAAGAAGTTGCATCTCAAACGAATTTATTGGGCCTGGGGATGGTCTTGCAAACATTAGGTTTGCGATGATCCTCCTAGCACAGTTGATTGCGGGGTTGCGAATCCGGTTTCCCTTGCTTCGTCACAGAGTCAAAGAGGTGCTTCCACTAAGCATGTGCCAAACTTCGTCCAACTCTTCTTCTTCTATGTTGGGGAATGTTGCAGCGCCTGATGGGAATCCATAGCGGTCGTCCATTTGTCTGAAGGTGAATTGGTATAACTGCTTGTGTATAGTGAAGGTGATGTACCCAACCCCATACTCCGTAAGTGACTCCATACTCACAGATTTATACTTATGACATCTAACCGTGGCTAGGAACTGGGCAGTCTCCTCTTTAAACCCGTTGCACACCATAGTGACCATTTTTGAGAGACCATAAGATTTAAGTATCAAGTTAACGTCTCTGTCCACATCAATATATTCCAGCGTTGGCATGTGAGGGTAGATTGTACTTTTGAACCCCAACTACGAAAGCGCCATGTATGCTTTACTATGGTGGGTTGTGGATTGAGGCTTTTGCGCTCGTTGGTGTGCCTCATTCTCTTCCGTAATTATAAAGGCATGATCTTCGGTGTAACCATCATCGATCAAAGTTTTGAGGTCCGCGAAAAAGTCACCTTCGTTCTCGTCCTCAGCCGTGTGTGCACGTTCTCTTTGTGCCACATTTTTCCCAACGACCTCGGGGCGTGATGTGGGCGTTTCCTCATCGCTGTCAGATTCTACAGCTATAGCTTTCCATTTTTTCTGTTTGTGGCGCAGCGTGATGTTCCCCAACTGAGAGCTCAGCTCGTCGAGCAGAAAGGCTAGTTGGAACGTAGGTAACATCTTCATCTGAACTGGAGTTGGTAATGACCAAATTTCTCCCACTCTTCTTTGGCTTGTGTTTCGTCGTGGATGTCACTGTGTCGTCTAAAGGATGTCCACGGTCCGCATACTGCTTATACTCAGTCAAGAAAGCTTGGCGGCAAGCTCTCCATCTTACCCTATCTGCCATTGAAATGGGGTGAACCCTTATGGTGAACGTTTCCTTCTTTTGACTCGTTGGGATCATTCCACTTTCCATACTGCATTCAAACCTTAAGATATTACTTAGGAGAATTTGTAGTATGAGAAGTTATTTTAGATAGATGTAGAGGTGTGAGGAAGAAGTGGAGGAGGCTCATGAATTTATAGTGAGTAAAGAGCTATGGAGGCTGCCATGAGTGGGGGACAAAGGGTGACATAAGTTTTCCAAAAAAATGTGCTCCCCGGTCCTACTCGCCAAACCACTACAAATTCAGCCACATGTTTTTTGGTGGATTCTGGACCACTTATTCCTCACTCGCCGGGACTGTAGCAGTGAAGTGACCTCGTTCCTTCTAGAAGCTTGAATGGATCTGTTCCTTAAGCTAACAGGCTCAATATCCTTTAATTTTTTGGCCAATCCAGAAGCCTAGTGACTGTTCCTTTGCCAATTTTGATCCAAAACCTATTTCGAAACAATGTCTAAAAACAAGAAAATTTCAGACATAGGCAGGCTTAGTATAGGCTTAATCAAACGCTCAACCCTAAAAAATCGACAAGAAGAGATAGGGGTTGAGCTAATGATGCATATTGAGCCATAAATTTTAAAGGAAGATAGAAAAGATTGCAATGTGCATGAGCGAGTATGTAGTTGTAGTGAGAGATCATTAGATATTTCTCTAAGATATGTCCCTTATGCATCAACGACTCAATCAAACACACAACCACTATCAACAACTAAAAACCCGAAAAAATGAAAAATGTAAAATAGAGTTAAAATGGTTTGAAAGATATGTACAAAGATATGCATGGTATTTCCTCCTAAGTGAGCTTGTTTTAAGTCTCTAAACTTGACTCTTCACCTGTTCTACTTCAGGGTGGTGTTTCAAGGGAAACCAGAGTTCCCTTGTGATCATGTTCGTCTACCATGCAAGCCTCTTCACTGATTGTGAACCCTTGACCCTCAATTGTGGGCTTAATTGAATCCCCGTAATTCAGGTCGAATTCCATTTTTTCATCATCCCTCAGGTTCAACTCGATGATCCCACGTTTAACATATATCACAGCCCCAACGGATGCCAAAAATGGTCTACCCAATAACATACGGTCTTGTGGTTTCTCATCCATTTGTATCACTATGAAGTCTGTTGGAACCTCTACATTACCAATCCGGATTGGCAAATTTTCCATAAGGCCGTGAAGAGAGCGCCTGGTACGAACAACAAGTATCAGAAAGAGTTTGCAGGCTTTATAGTCATTAAGGCCTAGGCTCTTAGCCACACTCAAGGGCATTTACAATATGTTTTTTACTAGATTTTTTCAGACACCTAAAAATTTCTTTGACCAAATTATTCACTACTATCTTCTTTATATTTGTCGTTATTTTTTTACAAAAACCTAAAACTTTCGTATAGCATATGATTCTTAAATTTATCGCTAATTTTTCTTAAAAACCTACAATTTTCTTTTAACAAATTTCTCACAAATATATTCTTCATATTTGTCGGTAATGTTTCACAACAATCTACGATATATTGGTCGCAACTTATCTACAAAATGTTTCAAGTGTGTTTGTCGCTAATGGTTAACAAAAACTTACAATATATTTAGACAAATATTAGTGATAAATATTACTGATAATAAACTTAGAATTTAGTGATAACAAATATTAGAGATAATGTGTAACCTAGTTTAAAAGTTTGGAGGCCAATCAGCTACATTTTGAAAAAATATTTTGAATGTAATTAGGAAACTGTTTAGGAAAACTATATCGAAACTATTTTTTGTGAATGCACCAGAATAACTAGATATAAACAGCAGCAACGCATATAATGTTTTGAAAGACTATACACACGAAATTTTTATAACAACATATATTTAAAGCATTACATATTGTTAAAACACATTAATACATAATATTAATATCATAGTGTCTTAGAAAAGTCTATAATATAAGATAATAGAAAGAGACTTAACCATTTGAACATTACTGATCATGTTGCAGTCTCACTTCCGTCACCATTCATCTCTTCTACACGAATTTATTTTATTATCGAGGTTAGACCTACGCAGTACTATTCTATGCTTGATCATGTTTGAAGTTATATTTTAGTACTTTTGTAAGTTATGAATATCAAATTTTAGTTGTCATAAGAAAACTATTGGATTTCTTGCAAATTGATTTCATTATTGGGCTGAATGTTTTCTTCTCTGTTGGGCCGGCTCAGAGCCAAATGTTGGGCCGGCTCAGAGCCAAATATGAGAAGAAACATTTGGACGTGGCCCAATTCCAAAACCTGATTAATGAGTGGTCTTATGTGATGTTGATGGTCTTCATCTAATCTCTGCTTTGACCTGCAGAAGAATGACATAAGAGAGGTGAGATCATCAACAAAGACATCACTATATAGACATGAAGAAGCAATGAAGCAATGTATCTCTCTTGGAAGTAAACCATTGTAACAGAAAATAGAGTGTAAGGTGAGAGCAAAAGAGAGGGGAAACACTTATCTTTTGGGTTCTAGATCTTCTTCTAAGGGTTGCAAAAGGTGAAAGAGAGAGGGGGGTTGAGTGGCTCGGTTTTAGAGCTTGTAATCTTTACCTAAAGGCAGTCTATAAGCCTTCTTCATTCTGATTGTTACCAGTGAGATATACCAAGATCATTTTGATCTTTATTTTTCTGCAAACACAGCAACAACAAATCGTATCAGAAACAAAAGAGAGAAGTAGATAACGATCTTAACAGTGGTATCAGAGCTGGTACTTCTTTCTCTGCGAAAGGTTTGAGGTTACTCTAGTGAAGTATTAATCAGGTTACATTGATATCAATATAACCGGTTACATTATGGAAGCACAAAATACTAGGACAGCTAGAGATAATGGGGTTAGGCTGTGTGATTCAAGCTTCAACAGATTCAGAGGCAGAAACTGAAACTGAAGATGATGATCCTAACAGTATAACTCCAACAGAATTAAAAAGGAAAGCAAAGCTGAGAAAGTTGAAGGATAAGAGAGCTAGAAACCTACTAAGCCAAAGTGTAACAGATATCATGCTAAGAAAAGTGATAAAAGAAAAGACAGCACAGAGTATGTGGTCTGCTCTCGAAGGAATCTACCAAGTAAAATCAATGCCTCATCGTTTTGATTTGAAACAAAGATTCTACAGCTTCAGAATGGAAGAAGACAAGAACCTTGATAAGAATCTCGATGTGTTCAACAAGTTAACATCAGAACTGGCAAATCTTGGAGTTAAAATGGATGATGAAGATCAAGCTGCCATATTGTTGAACAGTTTACCTAAGAGATTTGAAAACTTGGTGCACACTTTGAAGTATAGCCTTGGAAAACAGACTATCACTGTTGATGATATTATAAAGTCAGCATATTCAATTGAATATGAGCTGAAAGGTAAAGGGCTATTAAACTCAAAGGTTCAAAGTGAAGGTTTGGTCACATTCCAGTCTCGAGAAAAACAGAGAAGAAAGAAAAATGGAAATCTAAGCCTACTTCAAGCAGTAAGAATAAGGTGAAAAAGAAGAAGGTTTGTTGGATTTGTGAAAGTGAAGATCACTTTAAGAAAGACTGCCTTAAGAGAAGTCAGTTAAGTTCAAGTTATCAAAAGGCAGAAGCAAGTGTTGCGAAAGCAGAATGGAATGAACCTGAACTACTAATGACTACTGAATCATCAAGAGAAGGGTGGATTGTTGACTCTGGTTGTTCTTATCACATAACATACATGAAAGACCTCATGTATGATATTGAAGAAGTTGAAGGTGGGAAGGTTTTAATGGGAAATGATACACACTGTGAAATTACTGCTATTGGAAAGTTAAAGCTTAACAACTACAATGGTACAACAGTAATTCTCAGTAATGTCAGGTTCTCACCAACAACCAGAAGAAACTTGATTTCTCTTGGGCAATTTGAATCAATAGGGTGTTGGTTCAAATCTAGAAATGGAAGACTGCAAGTCTTTAAAGGAGAGAAAGAAGTACTTGCTGCAGACTATAAAGACACGCTTATATTATCTAGATGGAAAACCTATTGGTGATCAAGTCAATGTATCAGAAAGTTGTGTTGATCCCACAACACTCTGGCACAGTAGACTTGGACATATGAGTGAAATGAATATGCAGCTACTGTCTAAGAACAATATGTTAAAGGGTACACAATTATCTAAACTACCAAGGTGTGAGCATTGTATAATGGAGAAAGCACACAAGACATCATTTAAAGTCGGAAAACATGTATCAACTGCAGTACTTGAGTATACACATTCCGACTTATGGGGTTCTCCTAATGTAACACCGAGTCTATCAAAGTGTCAGTACTACATTTCATTCATAGACGACTATTCAAGAAATGTATGGATCTATTTTCTAAAAACCAAGGATGAAGCTCTATCTAAGTTCACAGAATGGAAAGTATCTGTTGAGAATCAAAGTGGGAAGAAGGTCAAAATTCTAAGAACAGATAATGGACTTGAGTATTGTAATACACGCTTTGATGAATTCTGTAAAGTGCATGGAATCATAAGGCATAAGAGTTGTCCTTATACGCCTCAACAGAATGGGGTTGCAAAGAGATTGAACAGAAGCATTCTTGAGAAAGTAAGAAGCTTATTACATGAAATAGGTCTGGGGGAATCATTCTGGGCAGAAGCTTCTTCTACACTGGTTTATATTCTAAATCGTACTCCATCTACACCTCTAAATTTTAAGGTTCCAGAAGAAGTTTGGTCGGATAAAATACCAGATTATGCACATATGAAACGATTTGGGTGTTTGGTGTATTATTATGTTGATCAAGTAAAGTTAAAGCCTAGAGCTAAGCATGGAATTCTTATGGGTTATCTGCAGGGTGTGAAGGGATATAGGATTTGGAGCATGGAAGATAGAAAGTGCTTAGTGAGCAGAGATGTCATCTTCTATGAAGAAATAGTGTATCAAGATGTCAAGAAGATGACTGAGACTGAACTAAAGCTAACAGAACAGAAAAGAAAGAAAGTGACATTCTCTTTTCCAGAAGAAATGACTTGTAAAAGGGCAGAAAATTCTAGAGCAGAAGGTTCTGGTCAAGGTGGAGCTTCTTCATCAAATTCACAATCAGAAATTGAAGAAGCTCAAAGTGAGGAAATTGAACCTGAACAGAATGTCCTAAATGACTATCTTTTAGCCAGAGATAGAGTAGAAGACCACAAGCAAAGCTTCCTAGTAGATATGATGATTTTGATGTTCCAGCCTATGCACTAAGTGTAGCAGAATTGATCGATGAGGAAGAACCTAAAACCTATCAAGAAGTTAT
Source organism: Lepidium sativum (assembly GCA_023374145.1). Classification (NCBI taxonomy): domain Eukaryota; kingdom Viridiplantae; phylum Streptophyta; class Magnoliopsida; order Brassicales; family Brassicaceae; genus Lepidium; species Lepidium sativum. Next base: position 4,710 of record JAKUCM010007037.1, on the reverse strand, counting down.
AAGTAGCAAGTACAAACATCAATGGATTTCAGCAATGAAAGAAGAGATCACTACTGAAAACAGAAACATGGAAGCTGATAGAAAAGTCAGAAAAACGGAGAACAATTGGCTTTAAATGGATTTTCAAATTCAAGGCTGGAATTCTAGGAATTGAAGAACCAATGTTTAAAGCTAGAGTGGTGGCAAAGGGGTATGCACAGATAGAAGGGATTGATTACAATGCAGTATTTGCTCATGTGGTTAAACATGTATCAATTCGGTTATTACTATCTATGGTTGTAAACTTAAACCTTGAGCTGGAACAGATGGACGTTAAGACGGCTTTTCTACATGGAAAGCTAGAGGAAAGAATTTTAATGGATCAGCGAGAGGGTTTCAGTACAAATGGAAAGGTTTGCCTAGTGCAAAGGTCACTGTATGGGTTAAAAAAATCTCCACGTCAATGGAATTTGAGGTTTGATAAATTCATTAAGTGTCAAGGATACAAGAGTAGTAGATTTGACCCATGTGTCTATTTCAAGGAATCTGATGAACAAGACTATATCTACATGCTACTCTATGTGGATGATATGCTGATAGCAGCAAGCAGCATGAATGAGATTCAGAAACTGAAAGATGTTTTGGGCAGTGAATTCGAAATGAAAGATTTGGGCTCAGCAAAAAGGATATTGGGAATGGATATTACACGAGACAGACAGAAGGAGGTACTAAGCTTATCACAACATATATACATAGAGAACGTATTAAAAACTTTTAATATGAGTGATTTTAAGATGGTCAAGACTCCTATGGGTTCTCAATTCCGTCTCCTAGGTACCAAACAAGAAGACAGAGCTAGAGTTGCAGAGGAAATGCAGAATGTACCTTACTGCAATGCCGTGGGAAGCATCATGTATGCCATGGTGGGAACACGCCCTGACATAGCTCATGATGTTGGTTTGGTAAGTCGTTTTATGAGTGCACCTGCAAGAGAACATTGGGAAGCAGTTAGGTGGATCCTGAGATATTTAAAGGGCACAAGTGATTACGTTCTTAATTTCAAGAAATCAGAGAAATTCAAAGTAATGGGAATCAGTGATAGTGACTATGCTGCGGATTTGAATAAGAGAAGATCAACTACAGGTTATATATTTCAAGTTGGGTCAAATACAATTAGTTGGAGATCGGGTTTACAACAAATCGTAGCTCTATCAACTACAGAGGCTGAATATATGGCCCTATCTGAAGCAGTAAAAGAAGCTATTTGGCTAAGATCTAATACCTTGGAGTTAGGTTTTCCACAGAAGATGGTTAGGATCTACAGCGACTCCCAAAGCGCAATCTGCTTGACCTATAACAGTATGTTCCATGAAAGAACGAAATATATACAGGTCAAATACCATTTTATAAGAGATGTCGTAGAAGAAGGATTAGTGGAAGTGATGAAAATTGGAACGAAAGAAAACCCAGCCGACATTTTAACGAAATCAGTACCTTTGAAGAAATTTGAAGAAAGGTTGAGCAGCTTGAGAGTATTCAGATGCGAGACACGGCACTGATAAATCGTTGAGCATCATTCCGGCAAGTTTTCGATGTCGGAAGAAGGATTTGCGATTGTGACGAAGCTTTGCATGTCGTGATTGTCGGAGACTGTTGAAATCCCTTTGAGGTGGAGTTTATTGGGTTTCTTGCAAATGGATTTCATTATTGGGCTGAATGTTTTCTTCTCTGTTGGGCCGGCTCAGAGCCAAATATGAGAAGAAACATTTGGACGTGGCCCAATTCCAAAACCTGATTAATGAGTGGTCTTATGTGATGTTGATGGTCTTCATCTAGTCTCTGCTTTGACCTGCAGAAGAATGACATAAGAGAGGTGAGATCATCAACAAGGACATCACTATATAGACATGAAGAAGCAATGTATCTCTCTTGGAAGTAAACCATTGTAACAGAAAATAGAATGTAAGGTGAGAGCAAAAGAGAGGGGAAACACTTATCTTTTGGGTTCTAGATCTTCTTCTAAGGATTGCAAAAGGTGAAAGAGAGAGGGGGGTTGAGTGGCTCGGTTTTAGAGCTTGTAATCTTTACCTAAAGGCAATCTATAAGCCTTCTTCATTCTGGTTGTTACCAGTGAGATGTACCAAGATCATTTTGATCTTAGGAACTCATAAATCCTCTGTGTCTTAATCTTTATTTTTCTGCAAACACAACAACAACAAATCGTATCAGAAACAAAAGAGAGAAGTAGATAACGATCTTAACAAAAACATTTTATAGAACGTTAAAAGGATAATAAATCATAATATTTAATTAGATGGAAACATTTTAAATTGATTTCAGTGACATAAGAAAACAATTTAGTTGGATAATAAAGATTTGATGCTGCCTATTTTAAGAATTTGAAGCTTGCTTTGTTAATCGGTAAACGGAGACACTAACATGTTAGCTAAAAACACTTTATGTTTTCCTTTTCAAAACTATGTTGTTTTTTAAGTCATTAATGGAAGTATTGGTACACAAAAAAACAATATAACTTATGTAAATTATACAAAGTTTAGTTAGCTTTGGGTATAAATGGTAATTGTTGAATTGTGGTAAATGTGGAATCTGACAAAAAAAAATTTTATTTTTATGCGGAATCTTGCGGTATTACTTAAACTCAAATGGTAACAGTTGAATTTTGTTGAATGTTGAATCTTACAATTTTTTTTTTAGTAAATAGATCGACAAATTCAAACTCCTAGCGAAAATTTTACCTAGAACTCCATTTAATCTATTTCATATAGTGGGTTGAAATATAACAATACATGTACAATAAATTTTTGTCAACAATTAGATCGACAAAACATGATTTATAGCCAAAATTCATCTTAAAATTTCCCTTCAGTCTAGCTCTCGCAGTGGGAAGGGGTAAAACTCCTAATGTCATATTCATATACCAAAAAAAAAAAATCCGAACCGCCAAACCAAAAGCCAAATATTGTAATTTTTTTTAAATCAAAACAATCAAGTTATAAATTTTTTTTAGAAATTGAAATATAAATATATAATTATATATATACTATTATGTTATACATTTTAATTTAAATTGATTAATTATTTGATAATAATATATTTACTTTACTAATTATCATTAATTATCTATTTTGTTAGAATTTCAATTGAGCACTTATGTAATAGTACATGAAATTCACTATTTATGAGTAATTTTATATTCTATTTTGAAAATTAATTAAATAATTGAAATCTTGTGGAATTGGTGGAATTATTTATAAAATTAGTTGTATGCAACTGGTAACACAACATTTGAAGAATTAAAAATTCCTCAACTTTTGAGGTCGCTAGTTATGTATGAAAACACATAGCACCAAAATTTAGCTTTGAAACAAATGTGTATGATAAAATATAATAATGTGTTTTTCCCTTTCTTAAGACCTTAAAGTACATAGTAAATATTTAGTATGTAATATATATCTAATACTATTACTAATTCTCAGACACACATAGCTTCTACTCAATCCGATGCAAAGAGTCAAAATCATAAAAGTTAGAACTGATCCTTCTGTTGTTTCATCTCGTGACTATGTACTTTCATCAAAATTGCTGATATTGACTTATCAACAATTACTTACGGACAAGTGAGAAAAAATCAAAACATAGAACCTCATCGCTACTCAAGTAACAATAATTGAGCAATTCGATTGCATGAGGAAACTAAAATGATAAACTAACAGAGATTCATCACTTAAATATCTTTACCTCTGAGTGAATCCCTGACAACACAGATGGTTCCAGGTTGGTATTTAAGGATTTAAAATCGATATTGATTTAGAAACCTGGAAATTGATCTTTTGAATCGGCAAAAAAAATTTAGGGTTACGCTGAGAAAGAAATGAAGAATCTCGACCTGAGTGAAGATGATATCATTTTAGTTGTCTTGTAATCGAAATGATTCGGATCTTCGGATACCCGTTCTGGTCTCAAGTAGGACCGGACCCGAACCAATACTTGTGAGTATTGTTATATAAGACTAAGTAGGGTAAAATAGTAAGACTCGAACCCGAAACCAAACCTGCTTTTTCAGGTCGATTTCGGTTCGATTTTTCGAGTCCGGGTTTTATGCGCAGAGCAAAGTAAAACTAGGAGTGCAATTGTTTTCTTATTATTATTTTTGTCGTCTTTTCATTGATTTTATCCCAAATGGGCTAACATTACATATCGATTATACAAATAAAAGAAAAAAGCCTAATACACATATACTCATTACATAAGAGACTGAAATTGAAAATCGCCTTGCGATGATGTCGCCTCCGGTGGATCTCCTTCAGAAAATTCGTACTACGTTATCTTCCAAACGCCAAACTCCATCTCCTAGCAACTCCATCGCAAGCAAGACCCAATATATGGTCTTAAGCTTACGTGGAACTTAAGCCACGTGTGAACGCTCCTCGGAAAGCAGTGGAAACGATTTGAGATTTCCTCTACAGGAAAAAAAAAATAGCCGATGAAAGATGTGGCCAAATCTTGTGACTAAAACAATAGCCATCAAGCTTTGCATGTACACCAACCATCACTTAATCGGTGGTTTAAGCTCCAAATGAGATTGTTAGTTTTTTGGATAAAGATTAGTATAGATTGTAGGTGAAGACTTGGAGAAGATGATCACTTGAAACTATGTATGCATTGTTAGTTTGTAATTGAGTTTTAATATTTTAAGCTAAATATGTCAAG
>JAKUCM010007036.1:10000-25000 GCA_023374145.1 Lepidium sativum | reverse complement strand
TGATAATAATGAAAAATAGCGTCCGTATGTTATTATTTCAAATTCCCGAGTGGTCTGAGGATTTAAAGGATTGGAAACGTGAAATGCATGTTAAATGCACTTATAATGGGGTTCAACTATCCGAAACAGAATTTCCAAAAAACTGGTTAACGGATGGTATTCAGATAAAAATCCTATTTCCTTTTTATCTTAAACCTTGGCATAAATCTAAATTTCAATCATCTCAGAAGGCTCGACTAAAAAAAACAAAAGTCAAAGGAGAAAAAAATGATTTTTGTTTTTTAACAGTTTGGGGAATGGAAACCGAACTACCCTTTGGTTCTGCCCAAAAAAAGCCTTCTTTTTTTCAACCTATTTCTAAAGAATTAAAAAAAAGAATCAAAAAATTAAAAACTAAGCCTTTTCAGGTTTTAGGGATTTTCAAAGAAAGAGCAACAATTTGCCTAAAAGTCGCAAAAGAAATTAAAAACTGGATTCTCAAAAACTCTCTTTTTTTTAAAGTAAAAATAAAAAACCTTTCAAAACGAAATAAAATTCCAGTATTTGGCCCGAGAGAAATATTTGAATTAAATGAAACGAAAAAAGATTCAATAATGAGTAATCAGCTGATTTATGAACTATCTGTTCAAAATAAATCCATGGAGTGGAGAACTTCTTCACTCAGCGAAAACAAAATAAAAAATTTGATTGATAGAATAAAGACAATCAGAAATCAAATAGAAGAAATTTCAAAAGAAAAAGAAAACCTAACTAATAGTTGTAACAAACTGCGTTATGATTCTAAAATAATTGAGTCAGCAAAAAGAATTTGGCAGACATTTAAAAGAAAAACTACCCGATTAATTCGTAAATCCATTTTTTTTATAAAATTTTGTATCGAACAACTGTCTATAGCTATTTTTCTAGGTATCAGTAATATTCCAAGAATTACTACACAACTTTTTTTTGAATCAACAAAAACAATTCTTGATAAATATATTTACAAGAATGAAGAAAAAGTAGAAAAAATTAATAAAAAAAAAAATACCATTTATTTTATTTCGACTATCAAAAATTTAATATCCAATAAAAAAAAAATTAGTTATGACCTATGCTCTTTATCACAAGCATATGTATTTTACAAATTATCACAAATTAAAGTTAGTAACTTTTCTAAATTAAAGGCTGTTCTTGAATATAACATATGCATAACCTCCTTTTTTGTTAAGAATCAAATAAAGGATTTTTTTCAAGAACAAGGAATCTTTCATTATGAATTGAAAGATAAAACCTTTTTTAATTCCGAAGTAAATCAATGGAAAAACTGGTTACGAAGTAATTATCAATACAATTTACCTCAGGTTGCATGGGCTAGATTAGTAACCCAAAAATGGAAAACGAAAATAAACCAAGACTCTCTAGTTCTAAATCCAAGTTTAACCAAAGAAGATTCATATGAAAAAAAGAAATTTGATAATTCCAAAAAAGACAAATTTTTTGAGGCCAACTTATTATTAAATCCAAAACATAATTTAAAAAAAGATTCTATATATAATCTTTTTTGCTACAAATCTATAAATTCTACAGAAAAAAAATTTGACATGTCTATAGGCATTGCTCTAGATAATTGTTTAGTCTCTTGTTTTCTAGAAAAATATAATATTCGGGGTACAGGGGAAATTCGGCATAGAAAATATTTGGATTGGAGAATTCTCAACTTTTGGTTTACAAAAAAAGTAAATATTGAGCCTTGGGTGGATACCAAGAGTAAAAAAAAATATATTAATACTAAAGTTCAGAATTATCAAAGAATTGATAAAATAACTAAGACTTGTCTTGCCAACCAAAAAAGAAACTTTTTTGATTGGATGGGAATGAATGAAGAAATACTAAATCCTTGTATAACAAATTTTGAATTTTTTTTCTTTCCAGAATTTTTATTATTTTCTAGTACATATAAAACGAAACCGTGGGTCATACCAATCAAATTACTTCTTTTTAATTTTAATGAAAACAAAAATGTTAATAAAAAGATCACTCGAAAGAAAACAAGTTTTATACCATCAAATGAAAAAGAATCCCTTCTATTTTATAATCTAAATAACGAAGAAAAAGAATGGGCCGGTGAAGTAGAGCTTGAATCAGATAATGAAAAACAAATAAATCCTGAATCTGCTCTATCAAACCAAGAAAAAACTATTGAAGAAATTTATGCAGAATCGAGGATAAAAAAACGTAAAAATAAAAAACAATACAAAAGCAATACAGAAGTGGAACTTGATTTATTTCTCACAAGATATTCGCGTTTTCAATTGCGATGGAATTGTTTTTTTAATCAAAAAATTCTCAATAATGTAAAAGTATACTGTCTCTTGGTTAGACTAAAAAATCCAAACGAAATCGCAATATCTTCTATTGAAAGAGGAGAGATGAGCCTAGACATTCTAATGAATGAGAAGAATTTCACTTTGACAAAATTGATGAAAAAAGGAATATTGATTATTGAACCTGTCCGTTTATCTGTACAAAACGATGGACAACTTATTATATATAGAACCTTAGGTATTTCATTGGTTCAGAAAAATAAACACAAAATAAGTAAAAGATACAAAAAAAAAATTGAAAAATCCATTACAAAATATCAAAACAAAACTGTAAATAGAAAAAAAAATCATTATGATTTTTTTGTCCCTGAAAATATTCTATCCCCTAAACGACGTAGAGAATTTAGAATTCTAATTTGTTTCAACTTAAAAAAAAAAAAAGCGAGCGATAGAAATTCAAGATTTGATAAGAATATTCAAAACTTGACCACAGTTTTGCATAAAAAGAAAGATCTTGATAAGGATAAAAATAACCTAATTAAATTCAAATCCTTTCTTTGGCCCAATTTTAGATTAGAAGATTTAGCTTGTATGAATCGCTATTGGTTTAATACTACTAACGGAAATCATTTCAGTATGATAAGAATACACATGTATACGCGATTTCCAATTCATTAATGATAGATCCTTTTTACTATATATAATATATAAGTTACGTTATATGAAACCAACTGTATGCACAAATATGAGGGTTTGTTTTAAATTCAATCTTTATACATGAGATTAATTTAATCAATGACATAGATACCAATCCGAGCAGATCCAGAAATAAATTTACAGAATCCTCTGTTGATAATTAAATTCATATCCTTGTACAAAAAAACTACCATTATTATTACTGATCAGTAAAATTCATATCTTTCAATTCATATTAAAAGGGGAAGGATTTCTTTTTATGATAAAAAATGCATTCATTTCATTTCAAGAACAAAAAGAAGAAAGCAGGGGATCTGTTGAATTTCAAGTATTTAGTTTCACTAATAAGATACGAAGACTTACTTCACATTTGGAATTGCACAGAAAAGATTATTTATCTCAGAGGGGTCTACGAAAAATTCTGGGAAAACGTCAACGGCTGCTGGCTTATTTGTCAAAAAAAAATAGAGTACGTTATAAAGAATTAATAAATCAGTTGAATATTCGGGAATTAAAAACTCGTTAAATTAAAAAATTGTGAATTAGTTAATTTTTTAGATCTTGAATTTTTATTTTTCAGCAATCTAATTCATGCCAGAACCAATCAAGGAAAAACTTATGAAGAGACCAGTTACAGGAAAAGATCTTATGATAGTCAATATGGGACCTCACCACCCATCCATGCATGGTGTTCTTCGCTTAATTGTTACTCTAGATGGTGAGGATGTTGTTGACTGTGAACCCATATTGGGTTATTTACACAGAGGAATGGAAAAAATTGCAGAAAACCGAGCAATTATACAATATTTACCTTATGTAACGCGATGGGATTATTTAGCTACTATGTTTACAGAAGCAATAACAGTAAATGGACCAGAACAATTGGGAAATATTCAAGTTCCTAAAAGGGCCAGCTATATCAGAGTAATTATGCTGGAATTGAGTCGTATAGCTTCTCATCTGTTATGGCTCGGCCCTTTTATGGCAGATATTGGTGCACAGACTCCTTTTTTCTATATTTTTAGAGAACGAGAATTTGTATATGATCTATTCGAAGCTGCCACCGGTATGAGAATGATGCATAATTTTTTTCGTATTGGAGGAATAGCGGCTGATTTACCTTATGGTTGGATAGATAAATGCTTGGATTTTTGTGATTATTTTTTAACAGAAGTTGTTGAATATCAAAAACTTATTACACGAAATCCTATTTTTTTAGAACGGGTTGAAGGAGTTGGGATTATTGGTGGGGAAGAAGCAATAAATTGGGGTTTATCCGGACCAATGCTACGCGCATCCGGAATACCATGGGATCTTCGTAAAGTTGATCGTTATGAGTCTTACGATGAATTTGAATGGGAAATTCAGTGGCAAAAACAAGGAGATTCATTAGCTCGTTATTTAGTACGACTTAGCGAAATGACAGAATCCATAAAAATTATTCAACAGGCTCTGGAAGGACTTCCGGGGGGTCCCTATGAGAATTTAGAAAGCCGGAGCTTTGATAGAAAAAGGAATCCAGAATGGAATGATTTTGACTATCGATTCATTAGTAAAAAACCTTCTCCTACTTTTGAATTATCGAAACAAGAACTTTATGTAAGAGTGGAAGCTCCAAAAGGGGAATTGGGAATTTTTCTCATAGGAGATCAAAGTGGTTTTCCTTGGAGATGGAAAATCCGACCACCGGGTTTTATTAATTTGCAAATTCTTCCTGAACTAGTTAAAAGAATGAAATTGGCTGATATTATGACGATACTCGGTAGCATAGATATAATTATGGGAGAAGTTGATCGTTAAAATGATAATTTATGCAACAGCAGTCCAAACTATAAATTCTTTTGTTAGATTGGAATCTTTAAAAGAGGTCTATGGACTCATATGGATATTTGTCCCTATATTTTCTCTTGTATTGGGAATCATAACAGGTGTACTAGTAATTGTGTGGTTAGAAAGAGAAATATCTGCCGGGATACAACAACGTATTGGACCTGAATACGCCGGCCCGTTGGGAATTCTTCAAGCTCTAGCCGACGGGACAAAACTACTTTTCAAAGAAAATCTTCGTCCATCTAGAGGAAATACTCCTTTATTTAGTATTGGACCATCTATAGCAGTTATCTCAATTTTACTAAGTTATTCAGTAATTCCTTTTAGCAATCACCTTGTTTTAGCAGATCTCAATATCGGTATTTTTTTATGGATTGCCATCTCAAGTATTGCTCCTATTGGACTTCTTATGTCAGGATATGGATCAAATAATAAATATTCTTTTTTAGGTGGTCTGCGGGCTGCTGCCCAATCTATTAGTTATGAAATACCATTAACTCTATGTGTTTTATCAATATCTCTACGTGCGATTCGTTGAAACATAAACGTTTATTTTGACTATTCCGTTTCTTCTAGACGAATAAGTTAAAAAATAAGTTAAAAAACGGAATATATATTTATCTTTGGAGTTAATCTTAATAAAAGGAATTTGATAGTTATATATGAGTGAAAAAAAACTGCTCAGAAATTAGCAGTAAAAAGAAAAATTGAGTCTCATTTCCTATGTACAAAGGTTAAACAGAAATAAACATAAGTGTAAGAATCACTTTACCCCAAGGTTGGTTGATTAGTCATCCTGGCTTGAAGCGGGTTAAATAACCGTATGACGTTTTCACTATCAGTTATATAGATTAACATACATGTATTACATACAAAGTGAGCGGCAATTAGGTAAAAGTGAGTGGATGGTTAGAAACACCAAAATACACAAAGAATTTGTAATAGAGATTAACCAAATTGAAAAGGATATTTATGCATAACATAAGATAACAAAAAAAAAAGAAGGTTAATTGGGGCTTTAAATTAGTAGAAATGATCAGACAGTACTCCCCAAGATTCCGATTCAGAGTATGCTCCTATCCACCGATAAATGGAATGACTATCAGAAACGAAAAAATCCTTTATTTTTTATAATTTTTTTTCTAAAAAAGAAAGAAGAATAGGAACGAAACAAGGATATTTTTTTTCATATATTTCGAAAATAAAATAGAATTTCTGTCATGAATAATAAACTAATAGGATGTCTAATTCTTTTTCGTAATCGAAAATCACGATGAGCTTAAATACCTATTTTTATTTTTACAAGGAGTATTTTATTAAAGGATTTAGTTATTACTCAACAAATAGAAATTAAAATTTGTAAAGGATGAGATGAATTCCGAAGCGCTTTTTTTTATTCTTAGAATTTGAGCAGACAGAATTCCATTGGTATAATTCGGGACCTCAGATATATTTCTATTTAATCTATTTTAGAACACATCATATCCATCTAAATAATACTAATCTGGTCCTTAGATTTATTTATGGCCCCCGAGGAGCCGTATGAGGCGACGACCTCATGTACGGTTTTGTAATAGCGGTGAAAATAGTAATGTTATCGCCGACTAGGATTATCTAACAGTTTAAGTACAGTTGATATAGTTGAGGCACAATCAAAATATGGTTTTTGGGGATGGAACTTGTGGCGTCAACCTATAGGTTTTATCATTTTTCTAATTTCTTCCCTAGCAGAATGCGAGAGGTTACCGTTTGATTTACCAGAAGCGGAAGAAGAATTAATAGCAGGTTATCAAACTGAATATTCAGGTATCAAATTTGGTTTATTTTACGTTGCTTCTTATCTAAATCTATTAATTTCCTCATTATTTGTAACAGTTCTATACTTAGGCGGTTGGAATATTTCTATTCCGTATATATCTATTCTGGAGCTATTTCAAAGGGATCAAATTTTTGGAACAACAATTGGTATCTTTATTACATTAGCTAAAACTTATTTGTTCTTGTTCATTTCTATCGCAACAAGATGGACTTTACCTAGGCTAAGAATGGATCAACTATTAAATCTTGGATGGAAATTTCTTTTACCTATTTCCCTTGGTAATCTATTATTAACAACTTCTTTCCAACTCTTTTCACTCTAAATTTAAAATGAATCCAACATATTCATTATTTGTTTTAAACAAGAGAAAGAAACAAAGATAAAATTATTCATAGATAATTACAATATGCTTCCTATGATAACCGGGTTCATGAATTATGGTCAACAAACCCTACGAGCTGCAAGATATATTGGTCAAGGTTTCATGATTACCTTATCCCACACAAATCGTTTACCTGTAACTATTCAATATCCCTACGAAAAATTAATAACATCCGAACGTTTCCGCGGTCGAATCCATTTTGAATTTGATAAATGCATTGCTTGTGAAGTATGTGTTCGAGTATGTCCTATAGATCTGCCTGTTGTTGATTGGAAATTGGAAACTAATATTCGAAAAAAACGATTGCTTAATTACAGTATTGATTTTGGAATTTGTATTTTTTGTGGTAATTGTGTTGAGTATTGTCCAACAAATTGTTTGTCAATGACTGAAGAATATGAATTTTCAACTTATGATCGTCACGAATTAAATTATAATCAAATAGCTTTGGGTCGTTTACCAATGTCAGTAATTGACGATTACACTATTCGAACAATTTTGAATTCACCTCAAACAAAAAATGGGTAAACCCATTAATTTGATTAAAAAAAGAATTCAAAATTTTTGAATTATCTAAAGAATTTAATTAAAAACTTGTATTGTATTTATATAATAATATTAAGTATTAAGGCTCATTCTTTTAATATAATATATTCGTAATTCCTTTCTTGAAATAGATAGGTTGAAAATAAACTTTAGAATAAAAAACGAGAAACTGTCTAATAATTGTATCTACATCAATTCATATCCATTAGATTCTAATTTAACTCTATTAGAAACATATTAAAAAAAAATTTCCCGGTTAAATTAATAAGGTCATGAAAAGGGTTTCGATTTTTTTCTTATTTTAATAATATAATGGATTTACCTGGACCAATACATGATTTTCTTTTAGTTTTTCTGGGATCCGGTCTTCTAGTAGGAGGTCTGGGAGTGGTATTACTTCCCAATCCAATATTTTCAGCCTTTTCCTTAGGATTTGTTCTTTTTTGTATATCTTTATTGTATATTCTATCAAATTCCCATTTTGTAGCTGCTGCACAACTCCTTATTTACGTGGGGGCCATAAATGTTTTAATCATATTTGCTGTGATGTTCATGAATGATTCAGAATATTCCACAGATTTCAATCTGTGGACCGTTGGGAATGGGATTACTTCGTTGGTTTGTACAACTATTCTTTTTTCATTACTTTCTACTATTCTCGATACGTCGTGGTACGGGGTTATTTGGACTACAAGATTAAACCAGATTCTAGAGCAAGATTTAATAAGTAATAGTCAACAAATAGGAATTCATTTATCAACAGATTTTTTTCTTCCATTTGAACTCATTTCAATAATTCTTTTAGTTGCTTTGATAGGTGCAATTTCTGTGGCTCGTCAATAAAAACCGTTCGAATTTGTAAAGACAAAAGAAAACTTTGCGTATGTTATGATTTTTCCGTTCATTCAATTAAATTTGATTGAATACTATTTCATATTTTAAATATCAATTTTTAGATTTGATATATATTTGAAATTTTTTTTACCTAATCTAGTTTTTATTCGTATTTTTTTGTTATATTCTAGGTGATTGAATCCGGTGAATTATTTTTCATATTGAAATGAATCCAAATTGATAAGGAGTTGCTGAATGATACTCGAACATGTACTTGTTTTGAGTGCCTATTTATTTTTGATTGGTCTTTATGGATTGATCACTAGTCAAAATATGGTTAGGGCTCTTATGTGTCTTGAACTTATACTCAATGCAGTTAATATGAATTTCGTAACATTTTCTGATTTTTTTGATAATTCCCAACTAAAAGGGGATATTTTCTGCATTTTTGTTATAGCAATTGCAGCTGCTGAAGCAGCTATTGGATTAGCTATAGTCTCGTCAATTTATCGTAACAGAAAATCGACTCGCATCAACCAATCGACCTTATTAAATAAGTAGCATAAATAAAAAAATTATAGATTGCAATTTGGATATATAATAGGTTATGACCCACTAGTTTATATTTGTGAAAATCTAAGAAATCAAAGTATTTTAGCCCCATTTTTTTATCAATTGAGCCAGAATTCATTACAAAAATTCTATTAAAGGAAATCATTGCTTCATCTAGTATTTTAATATATCATTCAGTTAGAAGTTTACTAGATTGAAAATTTATGACATTCAAAAAACTATCGATCCTATGTCACATTCAGTAAAAATTTATGATACCTGTATAGGATGTACTCAATGTGTTCGAGCATGCCCTACAGACGTATTAGAAATGATACCGTGGGATGGATGTAAAGCTAAGCAAATAGCTTCCGCCCCAAGAACCGAGGACTGTGTTGGTTGTAAGAGATGTGAATCCGCCTGTCCAACGGATTTTTTGAGCGTTCGAGTTTATTTATGGCATGAAACAACTCGAAGTATGGGTCTAGCTTATTGATACGTTACCGAAAACCTCATTTGAATAAATTTGGAATACATTTTATTTTTTTTATTGACAAGTACTCGTACTCAAAAAAGTTAAATTATATTTTTTTATTTATATATATTTTTTTTGAGTACGCGTTCTTTGGACCTGGTGTATCTTGTCTTTACCACGAACGATTTTCCTTGGTTAACAATAATTGTTATTTTTCCAATATCTGCTGGTTCGTTAATGTTATTTCTCCCGCATAGGGGAAATAAAGTCAATAAATGGTATACTATATGCATTTGTATCTTAGAACTTCTTCTAACGACCTACGCTTTTTGTTATAATTTTAAAATGGACGATCCATTAATTCAACTGTCCGAAGGTTATAAATGGATCAATTTTTTTGATTTTTACTGGAGAATGGGAGTAGATGGACTTTCTATAGGAACTATTTTACTGACGGGATTTATTACTACTTTAGCGACTTTAGCGGCTTTTCCAGTTACTCGGGATTCCCGATTATTCCATTTCCTGATGTTAGCAATGTACAGCGGTCAAATAGGATCATTTTCTTCTCGGGATCTTCTACTTTTTTTCATCATGTGGGAATTAGAATTAATTCCCGTTTATCTACTTTTAGCCATGTGGGGTGGAAAGAAACGTCTGTATTCAGCTACAAAATTTATTTTATACACAGCAGGAAGTTCTATTTTTTTATTAATAGGAGTTTTAGGTATAAGTTTATATGGTTCGAACGAACCAACATTAAATTTAGAACTCTTAGCTAATCAATCCTATCCTGTCACACTTGAAATACTTTTTTATATTGGATTTCTTATTGCTTTTGCTGTCAAATTGCCGATTATACCTTTACATACTTGGTTACCTGACACCCACGGTGAGGCACATTACAGTACCTGTATGCTTCTCGCCGGAATCTTATTAAAAATGGGAGCCTATGGGTTGGTTCGAATCAATATGGAATTATTACCTCATGCCCATTCTATGTTTTCTCCTTGGTTGCTGGTAGTCGGTACAATCCAAATAATTTATGCAGCTTCAACATCTCCCGGCCAACGTAATTTAAAAAAGAGAATAGCCTATTCTTCTGTATCTCATATGGGTTTTATAATAATAGGTATTAGTTCTATAACGGATCCTGGACTTAATGGAGCTATTTTACAAATAATCTCTCATGGATTTATTGGCGCTGCACTTTTTTTCTTGGCAGGAACGAGTTATGATAGAATTCGGCTTGTTTATCTTGATGAAATGGGTGGAATGGCTATCTCCATTCCAAAAATATTTACAATGTTCACTATTTTATCGATGGCTTCCCTTGCATTACCGGGCATGAGTGGTTTTGTTGCAGAATTAATCGTTTTTTTTGGAATAATTACCAGCCAAAAATATTTCTTAATTTCCAAGATTTTAATTATTTTTGTAATGGCAATTGGAATGATATTAACTCCTATATATTTATTATCTATGTCACGCCAAATGTTCTATGGATACAAGTTAATTAATGTCAAAAACTTTTCTTTTTTTGATTCCGGACCCCGAGAGTTATTTCTTTCAATCTCTATTCTTCTACCCATAATTGGTATTGGGATTTATCCTGATTTTGTGCTCTCATTAGCAAGTGACAAGGTCGAATCCATTTTATCTAATTATTTTTATGGATAGTTTTCAGGAAATAAAAAAAAGCATTAAATTAAATTGTAATCAGAAGTCTTTGGTCTTTGTATTGTGAGAACCTTTTGAATCATTGTACTACTTGATTCAAAAGGTTCTTGATTATTTATCAAATTAGATTTCTTAACTTATATTATATGAAGTTAGATATAGATGCTATTCTTTTTTATTTGGATTCCTTTTTTTTTGTTACTTTTTTTTTAATTCGATATAAATGAACCATAACTATGTAAACCTATTCCTAAAAGATTGACGCCAAAATAGCATATCCAAATTAAAAGAAAACCTATCGAAGCCACAATGGCAGAATTTATACCCCTAACATTCCTATTTGTTTTAATATGTAAATAAATTGCAAATATGGTCCAAGTAATAAATGCCCAAGTTTCTTTTGGATCCCAGTTCCAATATGAACCCCACGTCTCATTAGCCCATACAGCTCCTGAAAGAATGCCGACGGTTAAAAAGATAAATCCAAAACTAATAATACGAAAACTCCAAAAATCTAATTGTTCATTCAATTGATACCTATAATAATTTCTAGAAAAACTAAAATTACTGTTTTGTTGTAGTAAAATAGAATTTCTTTCATTTATGTAGTAAAGTACATCAAATGAAAATAATTCATTTAGTAAAAATTTTTTTTTGATATTCTTTTTCCAAAAAGTAGGTCTGACTTTGCGAAATGTAATAACTAGAAGAGCTATTGATAATAATGATCCGCATAACAGAGCGCCGTAGCCTAATATCATCATACTTACGTGCATCATTAACCATTGGGACTGGAGAGCTGGTACTAATATTGCAGACTGAGGCATTTTGTTTAAAAGACCTGAAGTAGCAAAACCCTGAATAAAAATAGCACTTGGCGCAGTTATTGCGTTTAAGTGATTTTTGTGTTTTTTATTAAAATAGGAAACCATATGAATAATTGAAAAAGCCCACGAAAGAAAAATTAATGATTCATATAAATTACTTAATGGAAAATGTCCTGAATAAATCCAACGAGTGAATAATAATCCTGTTATACCAAAAAATGTAATTACGATTCCTTTATCTGATGAATCAAAAAATCCTATGATTTCATCTAAATTAACTACTAAAGTTAAAAAATAAATTGTCAGTACAATAGAAACGACCGAAAAAGATATATGAGTTAATATATGCTCTAAAATTGAAAAAATCATAAAAAATTTGTTAAAAATTAATAAATTAATACTAGGTTTTACCCGATTTTAGAAAAAAAAAAGTCGGGTATTTTTTTCTTATAAACCCTTTTTTCTTATAAAACTTATAATATCTCTTTTATAAGATCTTATGCCGCTACTCGGACTCGAACCGAGATGCTATTGCACTGCTTCCTAAGAGCAGCGTGTCTACCAATTTCACCATAGCGGCAACTTGTTCAAAACAATACTAACAAGTTTTTATTCAATATTCAATCGTCGAGATAAAAAATTAAATAAAAATAAAGAAGTCAATTGACTGAAATTCACAATTGATTTAATGAATAAAAACTTGTTTCAATAGGTATTGGGGGTTTTAATTCAATTAAAATCTTTTTTTTTTTTTCTGAGTTATTTGAAATTATTTAAATTTACTTTTTGTCCTTGATATTTTTTTTTTCTAGAATACAATGAAAAATGTAACTAAATTAAAGTAGTTGGGACTTCAACCCAAAGACAAAACCCTAAATGCTCTTTATCATGTTTTTTTCATTTATATAATGAAAAAAAAAAAATGATAAATTCAACTTATCAGTTCCATTAATAAAAAAAGGTTTTTTCGAAAAATGAAAACTTCTCCAAAATCCTTAGAAATTTTAAATAAAATCAGATTTTCCTAATTGCTAAAGAGAAATTAAAAAAAAAATTATCAAAATATTTATTTTGATGCATCTTTTTATATTCTACAAACAGTACAAACATAAGATTTTTTGATCACTTAAAAATCATATATTATTATTTATTATTATTATCTAATATTCACTTAATTGTGGACAGCTGCTTTTAGGAATTTCATTCCAAGTAAAGAATATAATAATTCAGAGAAATAATATATAAAGTTAATTTTTTTTTTCACTGAAAATTAATTTGAAGAACCTATTAATTTGGCTTAAAGATCTTTTATTTCCTCTTAATGAGGAAATAAAAGATCTTTCTTTATTTATTATTGCATGAAGGTAGTGTAGTGATGGGGAAAAAAAGAATCCCGTTTTTGGAACTAAAAAAAGGTGAACCTTTCTTTTTTATCTATATATTGTCTTTTTTTTTTTCTTTTGGTTCCTATTTTGTTATATGTATTCTAAAAAATTTTTTTTAAGTTAGGCTAATTCTAATTATTTATTATAGTGTTTTTTTTTTATTTATTTTGTTGTACAAAAAAACTTTTGGAATTACCTGTAGAAAGTGATTTCCCTAACGAAAAAGCTTTCAAGGATGTCCAATATCCCTTCCTTTTCCAAATGTTTTTACGAATACGCTTTTTCGAGATAGAAGTACGTTTTTTTGGAACTGCCATTCAAAAATGAAAAAAAAAGTTTTTCAGTGGTATAATTGGATGTCAAAGACATTTATTATTCTTTCTTACTCCATATCGAGTTTTTTTTCTTTCAAATTTTATTATATATTATTTTCAAAACAAAAAAGATATTCAAAAGTTTAAAACCCAACGGTTTTTTACCTTTTTTTTTTTTTGTTATTAAAAATTTTTTATTTAACGTTTGAAATCCGTACGAGAGTGCTTATTTCATTAATCTATACTTTTAGTATATATTATCAAAAAAATTATGAGATTTCTTCAGATCATATGTAAAAAAAATATCGATTATAATAATCTTTCTTGCAAATAAAAAAAGCTCACTTAGTGTACTGGAAGACAATCACTAAATTCCAGAATTCAAATTCATTTCTTAATTATTCTAAATAATCAAACTCAAATAACTTTGTTTTAGGTAAAGTTTTTTTTATATAATAAATATTAAGTAGTTTTTTGTCGTGTAAATCTTTGTTCTATTCTTAATATATGTATATAAATTATTGTAATACGGAATTATAATTAACTTTTTCTGTATCTGTATAAAATCACAATTTTATATTTTATTTAGTAGTAATAAAAAAAAGACAAATAATTTTTTTTGACAGTAACTTAGTAATATTATTTAATAACTTCTAATTTTTTGATTTGAATATATATTTCTTTTCAAAGATTTCTGAAAAATTATACTAATTCGAAAAAAAAAGTCTATTTAGGTTTGAAATCGCGTCCTTTTTTATTGTCCCCTTTGAAAAAAAAAATATATATACAAACCAGTGAATAAGAAATAATAAATTTAAGAATAAAATAAAAAGGATTTTTTATTTTATGGAACATACATATCAATATTCATGGATTATCCCTTTCATTCCACTTCCAGTACCCATTTTACTAGGAGTTGGACTTCTCCTTTTTCCGACAGCAACAAAAAACCTTCGCCGTATGTGGACTTTTCTGAGTATTTTTTTGTTAAGTATAGTTATGATCTTTTCACTCTATCTATCTATTCAACAAATTTTTGTAAGTTGCATTTATCAAAATGTATGGTCTTGGACCATAAATAATGAATTTTCTTTTGAGTTCGGTTACTTTATTGATCCACTTACTTCTATTATGTCAATATTAATTTCAACTGTTGGTATTTTGGTTCTTATTTATAGTGACAATTATATGTCTCATGATCAAGGATATCTGAGGTTTTTTGCTTATATGGGTTTTTTTAATACTTCAATGTTAGGATTAGTTACTAGTTCTAATTTGATCCAAGTTTATTTTTTTTGGGAATTAGTTGGAATGTGTTCATATTTATTAATAGGTTTTTGGTTCACACGACCTATTG
>JAKUCM010007035.1:0-31441 GCA_023374145.1 Lepidium sativum | reverse complement strand
AACTAAAGAGATCTAAGACCTTATTTAAACATAGACAAATCTAGAAATCCCTAAGTTTTCCCCTAATCTCACCCTTTCCTCAAGAACCCTAGACTAACTTACTCAGAATTCATGAAATAAAACATAGACTTAAAATCGAAAATCAATTGCATAAACTTAAGACTTAAAAAAAATCTTAAATGCCTTTGTAAAAATAAGAGACTCGAAAATTGCTAGAAAAGATTGTATTTTGAAACTTGAAATTCTAGTACAATTTATAGATCAAAAGATCTTAAAGAAAAATGAATAATACTTAAAGAAAAAAAGGGAAAAATTCCCTTGAAAGAAAAATGGGAATTTCCTTTTAAAAGTTAAAAGGAAATTTCCCTAAGAGAGAAAAATAGAAAAGAACTAAAAGATAATTGGGCTTGCACAAAGGGGCTTTTGATGGGCCTTTTTCGCAGAGAAGCCCAAAGATTCAATCTTCGTCTAAAGTCTCAGTTCTGGTCCGTAAAGGCACTCGACCAAGTGATGGTCGAGTGTCATGCTCGAGTGTCGGAGACTCGAGTGACAAATCTTCTAGTTTGAATCTTGAACTTCAACCTTAGACCAGTCGATTCCTCATTGGTCTTCTTGTACTCCGAAATACTTCGTGATAAGCTCCAAAAAGTACCTAAAAGTCCCTTTTATGCAATGTATGCAATGCCCGATACTAATAATGCAAATTATGTTAAAAGGAACCTAAAACAATGATAATAATGCAAGTATGAATGCAAAACATGCTAAATAATGGTCCTAAAATGTGGTAAAATGCAGACACATCAACTCCCCCAAACTTAGTCTTTGCTTGCCCTCAAACAAATGTGCATCGAACTAAGAAGGAAGAGAAGTTGCTAACAATGGGAACATCTTACTTAAACAAATGACCTGCCAAATTGAAAAACTGTAACCCACAAGTGAAACCTCATTCTTTTGTAAGAACCACAATTTACTTTCATCAAGGCTTAGCATCAAGACCGATTATTCCCTAACACTTAGTTGGTCTCTTAAGAAATTCAGATTCGAAACCTATTTCTTTCAAGTGCAGTCCGCAAAAGGGACTATTAATCAAAGACTTTGGGATTCAACTTCCTCAAATTCAGCTAGTCACAAATGGTTTAAGCATTTTCGATCACTTCTCAACTCACTCGTTTTCATTGGCTTTTAGCTTTATCAATGAAGCACGAAAAAGTACGGGTTTACGCACAGTCCCGGTTCACCTTAGGCATCGATGTATTAGCTTTATCAATGAGACACAAAAAAGTACAGGTTTACGCACAGTTCCGGTTCATTTTAGGCGGTATCGAAATGGTTTTATTGATGAACACAAGAAGGTACGGGTTTACGCACAATCCCCGTTCATCTTTAGACCATATATTTTGAGCCGAGTTTGAGAAGGATGATTCTATATTTACCTTATGCTTTTCTTTTTACTTAGCTAGCTGAACCTAAGGAAGGATCTTATGCAATGTATCTCAAGCCCCTAATTTGGAAAATAAAATTCGATTATGAGGTAACAAATCAGGTTCTTTTCGAGACACAACCTAAGTATCGGTTTCAAAGGTTAATGATCTACCTATCAGTGTTCAAGAGGGAAAAACGCAAGTCTAAGAGTTCGCTATGGTTACTAGCCAATCAACCTAGCAAGTCTACCTATCTAGCAAGAAGATTCCCGAAATTCTAGACTCAATCCTATATGAATGCAATGCAGCTAAATGAACACTCTGTTTTTGACTTATGCATTTTCGATTTTTTTCAAATTTTTTTTGGTTTTTCTATGCCTTAGATGTGATGCAAATGGACAAATGCAAGAATAAAAACTAAGAACCACAGAAAACAAAGTCAAATATCCTCTAGAACCCTCCCCCAAACTTAAATCACACAGTCCCTTGTGTGTATAAAAGTCCGAAAGAGGATCCTAGACCAGCAAGTCAAGTGAAAAGTATGCAAAAGCAAGCTAAGTAAAAGAAATGTAAAAGCAAGTCAATTGAAAAATATGCAATGGTATTTATAATGAAAGGAAGGGGTTTTTGTACCTCTTAATGATTCCAGTAATCGGATGCCACATTTCGCATGAGCTCCATGTAGTAGTCATTATGCCTTTGACGCTCGAGCTCAGCTTGCTCGAGCGTGTCCGTCGAGTGTTCGGAATGCTCGACTGATTGGTGCTCGAGCGGTTGGCTCGAGCTTGCTCCTGCTGCATCGAATGGTCTTCTGTATGAGAAGGCTGCTGGGTTAGCTGAGGAGCGTCTAGCTGGTGCTGGTTGGTGTCGCCTCTCACGATCCGTGGATATGGAGGCTCTTCTTGGGCGAATAGTTGGTGGTGGTGGTCCGCTGTTCCTTTCTAGAGCTGCAACTCTTCTACTTAGATCATCGTTTTCTTGCCTTCTAGCTTCGTCGCTAGCAGTCAGCTTCTTCACCTTCTTCATCAACCATTTGTTCATTTTCTGCAACAAGCCTATGTGCTTGTGTGCTTCTCGGATTGGTTCTCCTTGACGAGGTGGCATCGTGTATTCTTCAAAACAATATTCCTCGGGATCCACCTCATCGCTGTTTGTTGGTGATGAACTCTGCTGAGGTTCATTGGGATCGTACAAGGCTTCTAGGGGTGGGTTGAAATCCGTGTTTTTGCCCCATTTTTATTGTCGTGTACTCCCTGTTTGGCAAGAGTAGAAAAGCGTTTGGTCTAAGTAAATGATGGAAAGAGTAAAGGAGCTTACCTCGAACTTCCGTCGTAGCCAAGAATTGACTCCTCCTTAAATGATCGATGTTCATGAACCGAGGGTCAGCCCATTGTGTCTCATCGATTGGCACATTGCACCTTTCTAGAATGCATGTGATAAGTCCGCCAATGGTGATCTTTCCATCACATCCTCCAGTTTTGTTATCCCTTGCCCAATCTCGGTATGTGACTAATTGGTTAGCAAACTGGATGGTTAACCCAGCATTGTTTCGATCTCCAATAATTGGGGATCCGTCACTCTTTGTACCAACAATGTCTTTAAGAGCAGTCACCAACATCTCCATTTCTCCTAGATTAATTGTTCCAGTAGTAAAATGTGAGAAAAATGTATTTGCTAGGATTGTTCGAAAATACCTCAATGCCGGGTTTCGGATCAGTGATGCCTTAGATCGGGAGGATGAGAATCTTCTCCTTGTTGATGCAATCGACCTCCACACATCATCCAACTCAGCTCTATCAAAATCGGGTCCATAATTTTCGGACTCGGCCTTTGGGAACTCGAAGAGGTCCCTAAGTGCTTTGAATGTCATTCGATAGTCCCTTCCTCTTATTGCAAAGAAGATGTAACCGCCACCTTGCATTTCTTGGAGACTCTCGTTTTCAGCATCGTATAGAACGATTTGAACCGTTGCCAAAAACTGAAGAGTCTCTTCCTTGTAAGCTCTTTGCGGATATTGCACAAATGTGGACAGCCCGCAATTTTGCAACATGAGATCCACATCTCTTGTTATCCCCATTGCGGTTAGCGCTTCCTTGCATGGATAGCGGGTACCTAGAAAATCCATCCTCCGCAGATCACTTAGTGCTCTTGCCGAGTTATGCCTCTCCTTCATCTCCTTCTCTCTTTTTCCGGCAAGAATTATCTCTCTTGCTTCTGCCGCCTCTCTTTCGCCATATCCATCTTCACGGAGTGTTTCAGCAGCAAGGTCCGGGTCCAATTCGTCTTCATCCATGTATTCTCCTCTTTCTTCCGATTCATTCTCAGATTGCACTTCCATCCTCCTCTTCTCTTTTCTGCCGGGTCTGCTTGCGGCCATGGAAGACTCTCCTTGGGAAGGATTGCTTCTTGATCGAGCATTATTTTTGGCTCTGAGGCGGAGGAGGTTGGCTTTGTTGGATTTGCCGTCTGTCATGGTGAAAGTAGGTCGGAGGAAGAGCAAATGTGCGGACACTCGAACAAGACACTCGAGCAGAGGTGATCGAGTGTAGTGGATGAACAAAAAGAGAGACGATTTGCTTCTGTAAAAGAGAGAACAACTAGAGAGAAATGTTAGAGAGAGAATGTATTTCGTGTGAATGGAAGGAGAGAGGCTCCTCCTCCTTTTATAGAGGAGAAAAACAAGGGGGAGCCTTTTCAAATTCAAAATTTGAACTTGGATTAAATCAAATCTTTTTGAATTAAATGGAAAATATATTGCATTAAAGAAAGATTTAACCCATTTTTCGGAGTAAATGTCTCCCCTTTCTCAGCTTTTGGCAGTTATAGGCTTGGAGGTATGTGAATAGGCATGAAGGTGGGACGCTCGAGCCTGACACTCGAGCAGGTTTGGTCGAGTGTCAGTCTGCCAAAAGCTGGCTTATGCTCGAGTGGGACACTCGACCAGGCGTGGTCGAGTGTTGTCCCATCTTGTCGGGTTTTGACCCTACTTGTCCCATGTGGGCCCCATTTTCCTGCAAAAGATACCCAAAAAACCTTCCAAGTGCATGTAAGTCGAAATAGATGTATGAAAAAATGAAAAATAGCAAATTTGTAAGGAAATATGCGAAAAGGAAGAAATTGAATGTATATACAGAGGATACCTTTGGGATTGCCTCCCAACTGCGCTTGTTTATAGTCTCAAGCTCGACTTTCCTCCTTTTTATTGGAGAGGAGGTGGTTCATCGAGCAGAACCGAAGTTCCCTCGGGAATCGTGCTGTTTGCCAAGTAAGGCTTTACTCTATGACCGTTTACAGTGAATCCTTCTCCATTGTTATTGGCTAAAGTGACTGCTCCATAGGGTAAAACTTGTAGTACTTTGAACGGACCAGACCACTTCGATCGTAGCTTTCCGGGAAATAGCTTGAGTCTTGAGTTAAAGAGAAGTACTTGATCACCAACTTTGATTGTTTTCCGCTGGATCTTTTTGTCGTGAGCTGCTTTTGTTCGATTCTTGTATGCTTTTGAGCTGTCATATGCTTCGAGTCTGATTTCTTCGAGTTCATGTAAGTCCATCTGCCTCTTTTCTTGTGCTGTCTTGATATCGAAATTCAAGAGTTTGGTTGCCCAAATCGACTTGTACTCTATCTCAACTAGTAAATGGCAGGATTTTCCATAGAGTAATTGAAAAGGTGTGCGGCCAATAGGTGTTTTGAAAGCAGTCCTATAGGCCCAAAGAGTATCATCCAATTTGGCGGCCCAATCACGTTTTGACAGCCCAACTATCTTCATCAAAATTGATTTGATTTGTCTATTAGAGACTTCAACTTGTCCGCTGGTTTGAGGATGATAGGGAGTCGCCACTTTGTGTTTAACCCCATGTTTCCTAAGCAAATTTTCGAAAACCTTGTTGACAAAATGGGATCCTCCATCGCTAATCACAACTCTTGGCACACCAAATCTGGGAAATATAATGTGTTTGAAGAGTTTAAGTACCACCTTTGCATCGTTTGTAGGAGCTGCAATAGCTTCTACCCATTTAGAGACATAATCCACAGCAACCAAAATGTAACTGTTTCCTAAAGAAGGAGGCTTAAATGGTCCCATGAAATCGATTCCCCAACAGTCAAACACTTCTATCTCCAAGATCGGATTCTGCGGCATCTCATTCCTCTTGCTTATACTGCCCATTCTTTGGCAGCAATCAGATCTGGATATGAACTCTTGGCAGTCTTTAAAAATCGATGGCCACCATAACCCGGATTGAAGGATTTTCTGTGCTGTTTTGAATGCAGCAAAGTGTCCTCCATAAGTAGATCCATGAAAATGTTCCAAAATTCCATTGACTTCCTCTTCTGATACACATCTTCTGAATAGTCCATCAGATCCTTGCTTGTAGAGATAAGGCTCATCCCAAAAATACTGCCTTACATCCCTAAAAAATTTCTTCCTCTGATGATAATTCAAGGTTTTAGGCAGTTCTCCTCCGACCAAATAGTTTACCAAATCGGCATACCATGGTAAACATGTTCCCACAAACTTCGATCCGATCGAAAAATGCCTTCTTTGTCTGTGGGTTCGACACTCGAGCAGGTGGTGCTCGAGTGTCATGGTCGAGTGTTCGGTGAAAAAACTTAACAGTTGCTCTTCAGGTATAGAATCATTCATTGGAAGGGTTTCTTCAACCTGTATCCTTGATAAGTGATCAGCAACACCGTTTTCAACCCCTGGTTTATCGACTATCTCCATGTCGAATTCTTGTAGCAACAAAATCCATCTAAGCAGTCTAGGCTTAGCATCCTTCTTTTTCATCAAGTATCTTAGAGCTGCATGATCAGTATGCACAATAACTTTTGATCCAACCAAATAGGACCGGAATTTCTCAAAGGCGAACACAACTGCAAGCAATTCCTTCTCCGTGGTGGCGTATTTCACCTGGGCTTCGTCTAATGTTCTACTAGCATAGTAGATCACATTCAGTTTCTTATCTATCTTCTGTCTCAGAACTGCTCCAAGAGCATAGTCACTAGCATCACACATTATCTCAAAAGGGAGATTCCAATCGGGTGCTTGAACTATTGGTACTGTTATCAAGGCGTCTTTAAGTTCGAGAAAAGCCTTGAGGCATTCCTCGTCAAAGACAAAATCCGCCTCCTTACAAAGGAGACGAGTCAAAGGTCTAGCAGTTTTCGAAAAGTCTTTGATGAACCGCCTATAGAATCCTGCATGTCCCAAGAAACTCCTAATGTCCTTGATAGTTTTCGGCGGTTGCAACTGAACCATAACCTCTATCTTGGCTTTGTCGACTTCAATGCCCCTTTCAGAAATCTTATGACCTAGAACGATCCCTTCTTTCACCATAAAGTGGCATTTCTCCCAATTAAGCACTAAATCCGTCTCAACGCACCTAGATATAACCCTGCACAAGTTTGACAAACAAGAGGAGAAGGAAGAACCATAGACAGAGAAATCGTCCATGAACACTTCGACCATCTCCTCAATCAGATCCGAAAATATAGACGTCATGCAACGTTGAAAAGTAGCAGGTGCATTACAAAGACCAAATGGCATTCTCCTATATGCAAATGTACCATAAGGGCAAGTAAAGGTTGTTTTTTCCTGATCATTTGGATGTATAGGGATTTGGAAAAATCCACTATATCCATCAAGGAAACAATAATATGAATGATTAGCCAACCTTTCAAGCATTTGGTCGATGAATGGCAAAGGATAATGATCTTTTCTAGATGCAGAATTTAATTTCCTAAAATCAATGCACATTCTATGTCCTGTAATGGTTCTAGTTGAAATCAAATCATCATTTTCGTTTCTAATGACAGTGACCCCTCCCTTTTTAGGCACACAATGCACAGGAGACACCCATTTACTATCAGAAATAGGATAGATTATATCAGCATCTAACAGTTTTAAAATTTCTTTCTTAACGACCTCCTTTAAATTCGGATTCAATCTCCTTTGAGGTTCCCTGCTAGAATAAGATTCATTTTCAAGGTGAATTCTATGTGTGCATAAATCGGGAGAGATCCCTCTAATGTCAGACAGTGAGTATCCTAAGGCTTTTCTAAACCGTCTTAATTCAGAAAGCAACATGTTTAACTCATCATCACTTAATGCATTATTTAATATTACTGGATAAGTAGAGTTAGATCCAAGAAATGCGTACCTGAGCCCGGAGGGGAGTGGTTTGAGTTCCAATTTCGGCGATTTGAGCTCCGACCAGTCATCATCGAGCGGATACTCGACCTTAGTGTGGTCGAGTGTTATGGTCTTGTGTTGATTTCCAGAGGCTAAATCGGAATGCTCGAGCTTGGTGTGCTCGAGTGTTGAGGTCGAGTGTAAGGTTTCGAACTGTTTTTCACCTTTCAGTGACTTGCAAGAGTCCAACAATCCTTTGTAGACCTCAGTTTCTTCGTATATGTATCCATCACAACCGTCTTTTATCAAAGCAGTACCAAGGTGGTCTTTCTCCATCAATTCTCCAAACAGGTCCTTTGAAAGATCATCTATTTCTTGTACCACGAACAGTTGACCCTCAATGGTCGGTTTTTTCATTATGTCACAGATGCTGAAAGTCATCTTGAAATCTTTCCCAAGGTTGAGTTCGATTTCTCCTTTTGGCACATTGATCACAGCTCCTGCAGTGGCTAAGAAGGGCCTTCCAAACAGCAAAGGGTCCTTTGGTTCTTCTCCCATATCTAGAACAACGAAATCCGTGGGGATTTCTACTCCTCCAACACGAACTGGTAAGTCTTCTAGAATTCCATGTGGAATCCTAACCGATCTGTCAGCTAGTACCAAGGATATCTTACAAGACTTGTATCTATCGAACCCTAATCGTTTGGCGACTGTTAGAGGCATTAGGCTGATCGATGCCCCTAAATCACACAAGCAACTCCTGAATGTGAGAGGTCCAAGCGAACATGGAATCGTGAATGTTCCTGGATCATCGAGCTTCTTAGGCACAACCTTTCTTTGTATAATAGCGCTGACCTCATGAGTTAACACAACCATCCCTTCGACTTCTTGTGTTCTGTCTTTGACTGCGTCTTTCAAAAACTTTTGATAAGGGGGCATTAGCATAAAGGTGTCTAGAATTGGTATTTTCACTTCAACGTCCCTCATCTGCTTTTCAAAGAGAGCTTTGTACTTGTCTGCAACATCCTTTTTGAATCTCTGCGGAAAAGGAAGCTGTGGTTTGAAAGGAGGTGGAGCAAACGTCTTTGGGTCTTTTTGTATGTCGGTTATGTTACTAGGCTGATCTTCGGACACTCGAGCAGGTGGTGCTCGAGTGTGTTGGTCGAGTGTCACGGATTTTGGCTTTTTCGTGCTGATTTCTGTCTGTTCTTCGACCAAATCATCCTCCCCTTCTGGAAGGACACTGTCCTCAGTGTTCTCTGTTGGTTCAGCATGAATTAGCAATTCACGGCCACTACGAAGTGTAATGGCGTTGGCGTGATACTCCTTAGGATTTTGAACAGCTTTTCCAGGTAGTTGTCCGGTTTGTTTGTTTGTTGATGAAGATCTTTGTTGATTCTCCACATATTTGAGACGAGCATTGAGAGTCTCAAATTTGCAGTTGAATTCATTATGTGAAGCATCGATCTTAGCATGTACTTCAGCAAATTTCCGTGTTAATTCGGAAGCGCTGGCCGTCTGTCCCTTTAGTATCTGCTGCAAGATGTCCATCACTTCAGGTGTTTGTTGTGGTGGTTGGGTGTTGTATCCAGTAGGTGGTTGGTGGTGTGTTTGCTGGTACTGTTGTTTGGGTATGAATGGTTTTGGTTGTGGTTGCGGATGTGGTTTGGGTGGGTACACCTGGTCGTTTGGATTCGCTACATTTGTGTTTCTGTAGGATAGGTTGGGGTTAGGTTTATAGCTGTTGAATTGTCTGAAATTGTTGCTTTGGTTCTGTACGAAATTGACCTCTTCAACCTCGTCATCGTCTTCTTCAACCCGTTCTATTTCACTGACATGGTGTACTTGCTTATAGTGAGCTGAAAGTAGCTTGTCTAGTTTGTCTTGTATGGCTTTGAGCTCCTTTCTACTAACCATATCTGAATCCGTTACGCCTCTAGGAGTTCGATCATAGTCTTCACTGTATTGGCCGTCTGCTTGAGCTAAATTCTCCACTAATTCCCATCCATCATCGACATCTTTATTCAGAAAATTCCCATTGCTGGCTATGTCTAGCAACATGCGTATCTTTGGGATCACGCCTCTGTAGAGAGTACTGAGAAGGGACTCAGTAGTGAAACCGTGATGAGGACATTGCGATTGGTACATCTTGAATCGTTCCCAAGCCTCAGAGAATGTTTCTGAATGGTTTTGCTTAAAACCAGAGATGGAATTGCGAAGTTTCGCAGTTCTGAAATTTGAAAAGAATTTGCCTAGAAATGCTTCTTTGCAGGCGTCCCATGATGTGATAGATCCTTGTGGCAAGTGTTTTTCCCATATATGTGCTTTGTCTCCAAGAGAGAAAGGAAACAATCGCAATTTCAGAGCATCCTCACTAACCCCATTTATTTTTGTCAGACTGGTTAGTCTTTCAAATTCATCAAGATGATCTAGTGGGTCCTCAGAAGGTAAACCATGAAATTTACTGTTCTGAACCATGGATATCATTCCACTCTTAATCTCAAAGTTGTTGTTGGCGATGGCTGGTGGGACAATTCCATGGCGTTGAGTGTGGATACTGGGAGCATCACCGGCACCAATGTGTCTAACTCTCCTAGGATGAGTTCCTAGTTCAGTAGCTTGTACTTGTTCTTCCATGTTAACCTGATCCGTGTATTCTTCGTTCAATCGGTTCCGTTGTTCTCGCAAGTATTCACGAGGCAAACGGTCTATTCTGTCAGAGTATGGAATGAGGTCTTCACTGCCACGGGATCTGGTATTCATGCAAGTGATTAGTGTTGTTGGAATTAACACTCGAGCGGGTGGTGTTCGAGTGTAGTGATCGAGTGTTTCTTGGTTCTGCTAGAGCTGTCTGGAAACAGGAGAAAAATCAACGTGCTCGAGTTGTGTTGATCGAGCTTGTTGATCGAGTGTACCTGAAAGCAAAGAAAAAACCAGAAACGTTTTTAGAATAATAGTATAATAAAACTTAGTCTCAGAAAAGTGATTTTCCTAATTGTAGCTAACTAATCCCAGTTGGCAACGGCGCCAATTTGATAAACAGGTTTTTGCGGTGTTTTCTCAAATACCAAACTGTCTATTTAATCAATTGCAGTACAGTATGGTGTCAATCCAATGGGAGAGTAACTAGCAATCAAGATATAATCTACTTATTCTAATCTAAGCCAGATTCGGTTTTAGCAAGTGGTTTATCTATCCTAGGTGACAATGAAATCTTTAAAACAAAATGCTAAAAACGACACAGAGTATTAGAATGTAAAAACAGAGCATTAAAAGTAAAGCAATAATGAAACTAATAATGAAGTGTAACAAGAAATCTCAACCTAAAATAGAGTATTACAATCACGAAAATTCAATAAGGGAAAAACGGGTACTCGAGGATTAGGATCAATGATTAGGGTATTCCTAGGGGTTCTAGACTTATCTATCAACCTATTTAGATGACCTCTAAGCAAGGAATCACAAAGTAATCACATTCGCTCTCGCGCAATGGGACCTCTCCTAAAAGACAACCTGACTTGACTCTCGCCCAACGATTGGAAATTCAAGAGGCCTTAAGTATGGACCTTACAAAGCCTAATAACACCCTAGACAATCAATATCTTGAGCTAGGAAGATGCTATTTTAATTTAAGCATGTTCAAGTGATTCCCCAAACGCCTCTCGGGGGGGATTCACCAAGAGATCGAATTTCAATTGATCAGAAAGAAACAAGCATTAAGAACACTTAAACTAAAGAGATCTAAGACCTTATTTAAACATAGACAAATCTAGAAATCCCTAAGTTTTCCCCTAATCTCACCCTTTCCTCAAGAACCCTAGACTAACTTACTCAGAATTCATGAAATAAAACATAGACTTAAAATCGAAAATCAATTGCATAAACTTAAGACTTAAAAAAAATCGTAAATGCCTTTGTAAAAATAAGAGACTCAAAAATTGCTAGAAAAGATTGTATTTTGAAACTTGAAATTCTAGTACAATTTATAGATCAAAAGATCTTAAAGAAAAAGGAAAAATACTTAAAGAGAAAAAGGGAAAAATTCCCTTGAAAGAAAAATGGGAATTTCCTTTTAAAAGTTAAAAGGAAATTTCCCTAAGAGAGAAAAATAGAAAAGAACTAAAAGATAATTGGGCTTGCACAAAGGGGCTTTTGATGGGCCTTTTTCGCAGAGAAGCCCAAAGATTCAATCTTCGTCTAAAGTCTCAGTTCTGGTCCGTAAAGGCACTCGACCAAGTGATGGTCGAGTGTCATGCTCGAGTGTCGGAGACTCGAGTGACAAATCTTCTAGTTTGCATCTTGAACTTCAACCTTAGACCAGTCGATTCCTCATTGGTCTTCTTGTACTCCGAAATACTTCGTGATAAGCTCCAAAAAGTACCTAAAAGTCCCTTTTATGCAATGTATGCAATGCCCGATACTAATAATGCAAATTATGCTAAAAGGAACCTAAAACAATGATAATAATGCAAGTATGAATGCAAAACATGCTAAATAATGGTCCTAAAATGTGGTAAAATGCAGACACATCAGTTGTCTATCTTAGCATTAAGCTTTCTTGTAGTCTTTTGTTGCTCAACAACAAGTTGGTGAATCAAGGCCTTAATCTCTTCGTTTGGTGTTCCTGAAGTTGTTGTTAAAGACTGTTGTTGCACCGGCGGTAGTACATAAGGCTTATATGGCCTTTGCCAGTTACTTCCTCCTGCATTTGGAACAAACGCCTTTTGATTACTCCATCTCTGACTTGAGTTCTGAATGAATGGTTTTCCCTGAAAAGGTGATCCTTGAGGCAATGTGGGTGCTTGAAAAGTAACATCCTGAGGGTTCTCGACGCTAATGCTTCTGTAGGAAAGGTAGTTCGGGTTTTGCTCCCTGTTCTGCTAGTTAACATATTCGACCTCCCTTTGGTCTTCAGAACCAACTGAATCATTCTGAACCTGAGCCACTTCTCTGTTGTCCTCAACTTGATTCACACTCCTCTGATTACCCTGATTTGCTTGGATCAGATTATCTAACTTTTCAGCAATGTCATCAATCCTCTTAATCTCCACATTGTTCACCTTCCTAGTTCGATCATATTCTGGACAATAACTATCACAACTTGCAGCCAAGTTATCAATCAGAGTGAAAGATTCATCCCTAGTGTTAGTCATAAAGTCTCCATTGCTGGCAGCATTCAGAGAATTCTTGTACTCCCACTCGATTCCACTATAAAAAGTGTTGAGAAGCTGCTCATCCGAGTACCCATGGTGATATGATCGTGGATGGCACAACAAGTGCAGATCAAGAAGTAGATGGTCGGATTATACGTCCATAGCTAAGGAGATGGCCAAAGAAGCTCATTCCCTCATTGCAGAAGGAGTTGACAAGTTAGCAGCTGCACAAGTCTTCAACATCTCCATCTTGAAGACTTCTCGTGGTAATGATAACTAGGTAATTTAGGTGAGGAAGTCTGTACTCTTTTTCCCATAGAGAGTTTTGTCCCAATTGGGTTTTCTCTCATGGTTTTTAATGAGGTAGATGGAATCACTACGGCGAGTTACTTAGGCGGCTTACCATTAGGAGAATAACGTACAAACCAATCTGGTTTTGTACGTAGTAGATTTTGAGGTGCACCATTAGGGGACGCCTCATTGTTTTTATTTAAACGCTTTGTTGTTTTTATTTAAGTTTCAAACTACATGTTGTTTTTTTTGTTTAGAACTACATGTTGTTTTGGTTCTAGGGTTATATTTAAACCCTCAGAACTTGCTGTAAACTTCTTTAGAGTATTATTTTGACAAAAGACTTCTTATTGAGTTTTCATGCTCTCAAGCCACGGTTCTGAAAATCCTAGAGCCTGAATCTCCCATCACGTTGTGAGCCAAGAGATTCTTCAATTAATTCATCTAATCACCTAAGATCTATCCATTCAATCACTTCAACCCGTCACCACACCAATTCCACGAGAATCATCCGCCAATTCCGTCCCACCTGAACTCGTTCTCACCATTCATTCATCACCTTGCCAATTCACGCGAATCCTCGGCCCTCTCTGATTCACCATAAATCGTTCCTAGCATCTGCATCACGTCTCATCATCTCCATCATTCCGCAGCCGTCTTCATCCCTTAATTCCTCATCCTAGTGTCAGCCTTCATCAGAGTTATCCAAGGGAGTTTCTATCAAGTGGTATCAGAGCCAACTCTGTGTCCAGGCTGAGAAAAATATCTAACCCTAATCTCTCTTTCTCTTGTTATTTTTGTTTCTATTCTTTTTTTAGGGTTTATTTTTGTTTATGTTCTTGTTGTTTAGGTTTAGAAACGTTTTTGTTGTTCCTAGTTCTCAAATTTTGTGTTTTCCTATTAGAATTAGGATTAGATTTTTTGTGTTTTCCTATTAGAATTAGGATTAGGATTTTTCGTGTTTTCCTATTAGAATTAGGATTAGGTTTCCGTGTTTCTCTTTTAGAATTATGATTAGTTTAGAAATCATATTCCTAGTAGGATTAGGAAAAAAAATTTTGATTTTTTTAGGCATGTCTTTCCTTTAATTTTCGTCTTAAGAACTTACTGTGAGCTGTTTTTACTTCCTTTCAAGTACCATGGAGCTTTCAGTTGAAGCTATGGATGCTCTAAACAAAGCCATAGCTCAGCAGATCAAAGAAGCCAATCAAGCAATAGCTTCTCAGCTCGCTCAACAACTAGAGCAGCGTGATAGCAAATTTGAGAATAGATTCAAAGAGCTAAAGAATGAGCATAGTGCTACAGAGCCAGAATCATTGGAGCCTCCTAGTCCCAATGAAGCAATCAGGATTGCTAAAGTAAATGTACACGCATGTTCTTCTTCTAGACAGCAGAGAGCTAGACGCATTAAATCACCAATCAAGGATAAAGAAACAGTTGACAATCAAAGGAGAAGCACACGACCACAAAGACGGTCTGATTATGTTGCTGTACATAGGATTTATGTGGAATCAGATCGTGAGTATTCAGAAGAAGGTGAAAGATCAGAATATAGTGGTGAAACGTTAAGAAGACCCAAAAATAGAGTCAATGCACGTGAGTATGATCCTTTGAGGCAGCAGCTGAGCAACATTAAGATCCAGTTCCCTCCTTTTCATGGCACTAATGACGCATAAACATATTTGGATTGGGAGAGGAAGATGGAGTCTAATTTTCTGGTGCAGGGAACCTACAAGCTTAACAAGGTGAAATTAGCAGTCTTAGAGTTAATGGCTATGCATTGTTGTGGTGGGAGCAGTTGGGAATCATCAGAGATAGACAAAGAGAGCCTCCAATCACCACTTGGAGAGAACTTGTTGCACACATGAGGCGAAAGTTTGTGCCTGCGCACTATCAGAGAGAGATTCTTAGCAAGTTGTCCAATTCCCTCCTTTTCATGGCACTAATGACGCATAAACATATTTGGATTGGGAGAGGAAGATGGAGTCTAATTTTCTGGTGCAGGGAACCTACAAGCTTAACAAGGTGAAAATAGCAGTCTTAGAGTTTAATGGCTATGCATTGTTGTGGTGGGAGCAGTTGGGAATCATCAGAGATAGACAAAGAGAGCCTCCAATCACCACTTGGAGAGAACTTGTTGCACACATGAGGCGAAAGTTTGTGCCTGCGCACTATCAAAGAGAGATGCTTAGCAAGTTGAGACGCCTTGTACAAGGCATCAGATCAGTTCGTGATTACTATCAGGAGTTGGAGACACTTATGATCAGAGCTGATTTGAGGGAGAGTGAGGATATGGTGATGTCTCGTTTTCTTGGGGGATTGAACATAGAGTTGCAAGATAAGGTAGAGCTGCAGAATTATGAAGATGTGCAGGAGATGGTGCACAAAGCTGAGTTGATAGAGGCGCAGCTGAAGAGGAGAATTGGCAGGTCTACTTTTACTTCTAGTATCCCTAAGCCAAGAGAATTCACCAAATCAGCTCCAATCAGAGATAACAGATCTGCAGCCTCTGTAGTGAAAGAAGAGGTTAAAACAGAGCTTAAACCCAGAAGTAGCACTTCTAATAGCAATGTCAGATGCTTCAAGTGTCAAGGAATGGGACACTACTCCAGAGACTGTCCTAATAAGAAGATGTTTCTGTTGAGAGAAGGAGGAGAGATTGTGTCTCTGGAGAGTTAAGAAAGTGAGGTAGAGGACGATTTGGGGGAGGAAGAAGTAGCTGTAGCAGTTGGAGAGTTAATTGTCGCGCGCAGAGCATTGAGCATTCAGGTTCATATAGATGATAGGGGACAATGTGAGAATATCTTCCACACCAGATGTGTAGTTGAGGATAAGGTTTGCACCTTGATTGTTGATGGAGGCAGCTGCATCAATGCCGCCAGGGAAGAGATGGTGAAGAAGTTTAATCTTAAGACTACTTCACATCCCAGACCGTATCAGCTGCAGTAGTTAGACAACAAGGGAGCTATAACCGTTTCTCAGCAAGTACTCATCAAGTTGGCGATTGGGAAGTATGAAGATGAGTTGCTGTTTGATGTTGTGCCAATGAGGTCTAGTCACGTTCTATTAGGCAGACCATGGCAGTATGATAGGTGTGTGATGCATAATGGGTACACCAACAAGCAGGTGTTTGAGTACAAGGGGCGAAAAATCACTCTTCTCCCACTCACACCAGCTGAAATCTACAAGGATCATATGCATATGAACAGAAAGGAGAAGGAGAAAATGCCAAACGCATTGTACATCAATCACAGTGAGTTTAACAAGTTGTTTGATCCAGAAATAACTACTTTTATGTTTATGTACAAGGAGACATTGGCGTGTACTAAGCCATCAGAGGAGCTTCCACATAAGATGATTCAGATCATAGAGGAGTATCAAGACGTTTTCCTGAGGAGATACCACCGGGATTGCCTACAATTCGTGGTATTGAGCATCAGATTGATTTAGTGCCTGGTTCTGTGTTGCCAAACAAACCATCTTACAAAACTAATCCTGTTGAGACTAAAGAGCTTCAGAAGCAAGTAGAGGAGCTGATGAGTAAGGGCTATATTCGTGAGAGTTTAAGCCCATGTGTTGTACCAGTCTTGTTAGTGCCTAAGAAAGATGGGACATGGAGGATGTGTGTAGACTGCAGAACTATGAACAACATCACAGTGAAGTACAAAAATCCGATTCCAATACTTGATGACATGCTAATGAGTTATGTGGATCCACCATCTTCTCCAAAATCGATTTGAAGAGTGGTTATCATCAGACCAGAATGAGGGAAGAGGATGAGTGGAAGACTGCATTCAAGACCAAGCAAGGGTTATATGAGTGGCTGGTTATACCGTTTGGTCTCACCAATGCTCCCAGAGCGTTCATGCGTCTCATGAATCACACTCTCAGACCGTTCATTGGGCTGTTTGTAGTAGTCTACTTCGATGATATACTCATCTACAACAAAGGTTTGGGAGAGCATTTAGAGCACATCCGCAGGGTTCTAGATATTCTTCACTCTCAATCTCTCTTTGCTAATTATTCTAAATGCTTATTTTGTACTACTGAGGTTGTCTTTTTAGGCTTTGTTGTTAGTGTAGATGGAGTTAGAGTAGATGATGAGAATATCAAAGCAATCAAATATTGGCCAACACCTAAAACCGTTGGGGAAGTCAGGAGCTTTCATGGATTAGCTGGCTTCTACAGGAGATTTGTCAAAGACTTCAGCACCATTGCAGCACCACTAACAGAAGTCATTAAGAAGGATGTTGGATACAGATGGGAAACAGCTCAAGAAGAGGTGTTTTCAGCCTTGAAAGAGAAGCTTGTCAATTCTCCACTCTTAGTACTTCTTGATTTTATGAAAACATTCGAGATTAAATGTGATGCCTCAGGAGTGGGAATTGGTGCTGTTTTGATGCAGGATAGAAAACTAGTAACTTACTTCAGTGAGAAGCTAGAAAGAGCTGCAATCAACTACCCAACTTATGACAAGGAGTTGCATGCATTGGTTAGAGCACTTCAGACGTGGCAGCATTACTTGTGGCCTAAGGAATTTGTCATTCATACAGATCATGAGTCGTTGAAGCACTTAAAGGGACAGCAAAAGCTCAACAAGAGACACACCAGATGGATGGTGTTCCATATGCATTATCAAGAAGGTACACTCTAGTCTCTACTTTAACTTCTAAGTTGGACAGTTTTAAGCATATTAAAGACCTGTATGAGACTGACATTGACTTTGCTGAGAGCTATGGCAAATGCCATAAGTTTGCTGTTGATAAATTCTTTAGATAGGATGGTTATTTGTTCTACAATAATCGCTTGTGTATACTAAGAGGATCCATCAGAGAGCTGGTAGTTAGAGAGGCGCATAGAGGTTGATTAGCAGGGCATTTTGGAGTTGCAAAGACTCTACTTGGACTGCAAGATCACTTCTATTGGCCAAACATGAAGACAGATGTCGATAAGGTTTGCTCTAGGTGTGAAATGTGCAAAATGGCTAAGAGTAAGATACAGCCACACAGTTTGTACACACCTCTTCCTATTCCTTCTCAGCACTGGACTCATTTATCTATGGACTTTGTACTTGACTTACCTCGAACCAGAAATGGTAGAGATTCTATCTTTGTGGTTATTGACAGGTTTAGCAAGATGGCTCACTTTATAGCTAGCCACAAGACGGATTATGCTATTTGTGTAGCTAATCTGTTTTTTCAGGGAAGTTGTGAGATTGTATGGAATGCCTCAGGTGATAGTTTCAGATCGAGATACCAAGTTCTTAGGGCATATCTGGCGCACACTATGGGCTAAGCTAGGGACCAGATTGACGTTTTCAGCATCATGCCACCCTCAGACTGATGGACAGACAGCTGTATCACCAGAAGTAGAGGGTCGGATTACACGTTCCATAGCTAAGGAGATGGCCAAAGAAGCTCATTCCCTCATTGCAGAAGGAGTTGACGAGTTAGCAGC
Organism: Lepidium sativum; assembly: GCA_023374145.1. Classification (NCBI taxonomy): domain Eukaryota; kingdom Viridiplantae; phylum Streptophyta; class Magnoliopsida; order Brassicales; family Brassicaceae; genus Lepidium; species Lepidium sativum. The sequence goes on along the minus strand of JAKUCM010007035.1, from coordinate 12,986 downwards.
TGCACAAGTCTTCAACATCTCCATCTTGAAGACTTCTCCTGGCAGTGATAACTAGGTAACTTAGGTGAGGAAGTTTGTACTCTTTTTCCCATAGAGAGTTTTGTCCCAATTGGGTTTTCTCTCATGGTTTTTAATGAGGCAGATGGAATCACTACGGCGAGTTACTTAGGCGTCTTACCATTAGGAGAATAACGTACAAACCAATCTGGTTTTGTACTTAGTAGATTTTGAGGTGCACCATTAGGGGACGCCTCATTGTTTTTATTTAAACGCTTTGTTGTTTTTATTTAAGTTTCAAACTGCATGTTGTTTTTTTGTTTAGAACTACATGTTGTTTTGGTTCTAGGGTTATATTTAAACCCCCAAAACTTGCTGTAAACTTCTTTAGAGTATTATTTTGACGAAAGACTTCTTATTGAGTTTTCATGCTCTCAAGCCACGGTTCTGGAAATCCTAGAGCCTGAATCTCCCATCATGTTGTGAGCCAAGAGATTCTTCACTTAATTCATCTAATCACCTAAGATCTATCCATTCTGTCCCACATGAACTCGCTCTCACCATTCATTCATCACCTCGCCAATTCACGTGAATCCTCAGCCCTCTCTGTTTCACCATAAATCGTTCCTAGAATCTGCATCACGTCCCATCATCTCCATCATTCTGCAGTCGTCTCCATCCCTTAATTCCTCATCCTAGTGTTAGCCTTCATCAGAGTTGTCCAAGGGAGTTTCTATCACATGGTGTGGACAATCTCGCTGATACTCCTTGAAACGTTCTCATTCTTCATTCAAATATTCCCCAAATTGTTGCTGAAACGATGAAATCTTGCTCCTGAGATATGCAGTCTTGGACTTAGTGTAGAACTGATCAAGAAACGCTACTCGAACCTAAGCCCATGTGGTGAGTGATCCTGGAGGTAATGAACACAACCATCTAGAAGCTCTGTCTGAGAGTGAATTATGGAAAAACTTACACTTCACATAATCAGCAGGTACACCATTAGAGCTTGTGGTGCCACATATGTCTTCGAAATTCTCTATGTGATCCATAGGATTCTCCCCTGGAAGTCCAATGAAGACATACTGCTTAACCAACCCAATAAGCTGAGGTTTGATCTCATAATCATTCCTCTCAATCGTAGGAGGTCGAATAGCTTAGCGATTTTCATAGTGGGTGTGTGGAGCGTCCATGTCACCTATCGCTCTGCGTTGAGCATGCTCTTGTGCTCTCCTAATCTCAGCAAACTCTCTCTGCAACTGTTGTACCATTGTGGCCATATCCTGCGGATTATGTGCTTGATTCTCTAGAGGATTCATATTCCTAGCTTTTAAGTTTTCTCTTTCAACCCTCGCTAGCTCTTGATTATCCAAGTTGAATAGATTTTCTGAACCTTGACTTCTGGTCATACACCTAAAAATGAACAAAAAGAAAAACGTAAGTAACGATATAGACTTGAAACTATAACTAGAAAATCGAAAGGCAACTAATGGCTCCCCGGCAACGGCACCAAAAACTTGATACAACGAGTTTTAACCATATATCCTACTGCAAGGGCACAACAAACATAATAGTATTTAGGGGTCGAATTCCTCAGAGAACCAGATCACACTTTCGACTTCTATCGAATTGCAAGCTATATCAATCAAAATCAGAGAAGTAAATACAAACAACTTAAACGCGAATGTAATCAAATAACTAAAGCAATCGGATATCAGGTATTCATTCAAGAGTTAGAACTCTTGTCAGGAAAACTATTCAGGAACTAATATGATCATATTCTCGGCTTGAACATAAATAAAGATAAATTACCTCTCGTTGAATCTACCCCTCTACTAATAATCTAAACGTCCTAACTCTTGTTGGTTTCAGATTACAAGTAGGCTTTATCGCTTAGGTTCAATTACCCACAATCCAACCTAGCATCAACTAACGTTGGTAGTGAAGGAATTGCTCTTCTAATCTAGTTCTAGTTCTTAACAAACTTCTGAAAAGTTAACAACCTAGAATCATCGACTAGGTGATCAATCTAATCAATGCATTGAACTCAAGTATTAGAAGGATAATCATCTATTCACCAATCCTCTTTGTTTCCTAACAGTGAATTCTAACACCCTAGAATCCCTAAATCTGATCTAAGATCTACTCAGATATAGAACAATGAACCAAGCAAATCATGATGAATTGAAACTGAAGTTGCATTAATAAATAGAAATAGGATTCAGAAATTCTTCTCAAGTGTGAAGAGATCTTCTTCCTAGCTTACAAAATCTCAAAGTTCTATAAAAATCGTTCTTCAAAAACTCAAAGACGCCCCAAAAATAAAATAGGAAAAGAGTATTTATAGGTTTCAAAACAAGAGCTGAAAAATTGTGATATTAGGTTTCTTCGAAGGGCATCGACCGATCGATCCTTGTGTTGATCTATCGATCTTTGGATATTAAGTCGATCTTTCATAAGCCAAGTTGTTCTTCAGATCGTGACTTAAAACATCAGCTATATCTCATTCTAGATTCTTTGTGACTTAAAAGAAGTTGGAAAGAAAAGTCAAGCTAGTGACTTTAAACAAGTGCATTTGTGAGGCAATCTCATGGTATCCTTGTAAATAGTTTTTAATCTCTTTGTTTTGCTTTATTTTGGTGACTGTTTTGAATGTTTTGATTAGGTCCAAGGAGCATCAACTCATTAACAAAGTACCAGTTCCACCACGTTGTACATAGTTTTCCTTTTCTTTTTCATTCTTGCTTTTGTTTGTCGAACTCTTTCTTTTTATGTTTTTCTTTTTCACCGAGATGGTGAGTAGTAAGTCTAGGGGAGAGCATCGGTTGGTTATTAATGTGAATTTGAGTTGTTTTGTTTTTGTTCTTTTGAGTCATTGTATCGTATAAAAATACTATAAAACCAATTTTTTATAGAATATCATAGAAGACCAAGTTTTGCTTCATCATCGAGACGGTGAGAAGTAAGTATGGGTGAGAAGACCGGTTAGTTTCTAATGTTACTTTTAGTTGTTTCGTTTTCTTTCTTTTGAGTCCTTGCATTGTATAAAAACCATAAAAGCCAAAACAAATTGAAAAATCATAAAAACACAAAAACAAGCGTCTAGTTGCATTATAATTTGGTTTAAGATTTGAGTTTTTAAAAGCATTTAGTATTGCTTCATTGTTTTCATATTCGGTTTTGAGAATTTTCTTGTTTGAGGTGAACAATCTTATTAGGTTGATGTATAGTGACCAGCATGAGTTCTTTTAGTCAAAGTTATCCCCTTTAGAAAGTTAATAGATGGATAATTCACTCGGGATTCCTATGCTTATGTTGTGTTTTGAAAGAACTTTAATTGATTCTTTAAATTTGACTTAAAATGCTGATTTAGGGTTTTGAGATGCATTGAACCATTTCCTTCCTTGAGCTTACCTTGACAAACCAAGTGATGAAATTTTCTTACAATTGATCATATTCGTAAGTGAACGAGGAATGTGAGTAAACCTATACATTTTTGTATCTCATTACAAAGTGAAGAAAATGACATGAAACAATTCTCTCATATTTGTAGATCCTTTAAACAGACATAAAACAAACCTCTTGATCGGTTATGGATCCTAAAAATTCAGGGTATGTGCAAATAAAGCTAAAACAGGAAAAAAATGAAAATATATAGCAAAAGTCTTTTCAATGTCAAGGAGGTTGAACCATATGTTTTTTGATTGATAGCCCCTTTAGAAGCCTTCACCCTTAGTAATAAGGGGTCAATTCAAGAGCGAAGGAATCAGTTTTGGTTGAAGGACATTCCAGGATTGGATGCTAAGTGAAAAATTTATAATGTGGTCTTTCTAAGAGGATAAGGGTTCATATGTGGATTACAATTTTTAGCTCAATGAGTTTTTTTTTTAGGTTCGGTTTTCCCTTCGATTTTCAAACATTTTCTTCGATTTAGTAGTTTGTATGCTTGAGGACAAGCAATACGCAAGTCCAGGGGAGTTGGTATATGTCGATATTTGGCTAGCTTCTGTTGAAATTTTGCATTATTCTCATTTATATAGGACTCATGTAATCTCATTTTAGTTAGTATTTTGCATAGTTCATGCATCAGAGATTCATATCATATATTTGGTTATTTTCTTAGTTTTTCGTCTTTATAGGTGGATTGGAGCCTACTTTTGGAGTTGTGGAAACTAATGACCAAGCTCTTGAAGTAAGGAAGAATAAAAGAGAGGAAAGAAGCCTCCATGAAGAATTCTCGACCCCCAACTCGTGATTTTGAATCAACAAAAATGACCAGAAAGTTTTAGACGGATTCTTGACCCCAACTCAAGTAATTGGGTCCGGAAAATTACACAGAAGAAAACTCTTGACCATATGCTCATGAATTAGGGTCATGAATCTTAGCCATAAATATTTTTGACACAATAAAATTCTATTGTTTGAGGGTATAGAATACAATTTAATTTTTGATTTCCAGCCTCCTTAGGGAGAGGTTGATTCAACCTTCTTAGGAAGATTTGATAGTTAATTGGAGAGAGATTACTTATGGATCTTCAAGATCAAATCATCTATCTAGAGTTTCCTCTTAATCGATTTGCTTTATTTTATTTTTATACTTTAATGAGTTGAATGTTTTGTAGATCTAGGGTTTGATTATTGGCTTTTGATGTTTATGGTGTCAGATTCATCAATTGAAAATGTTCTTAAAAAAAGATTTAACTTAGTCTCTTGAATCTAGATGCTAGGAGTTTCATTCCCCACAAGGTATTTGATAAAATTCTTGTATGAACAAAATTGGTGTTTCATGTGATAGGTGGAGCTTTATTTTCTTCTTGAGCATCCTTAGCTTATTGTCATTCACTTAGAACAAATGCTTGACCCTTGACTGATTGCAACTGAGAGAATTATTTTTGGATATATATTAAGTGAAAGCAAAATGAATTGATTGTCATAGATTTAGTCAACACATTGCAATCATATTGTTACCACTTCTAGATTCCATGGGGATTTGATCCTTTAGTGCTACATCAACAAGATATACATGAGGGGTTAAATGATTTTTAAACATGTGAAATCCTCTAAGACCAATTTGGCGTCACTCGCCGAGGAGTCTATGCAATTTGCCATTAGGATTTGGATTTGTTTTTAGCAAATAGCTTTTTATTATGTTTCATTTAATTGGTTACTAACTTTATTTCAAATTTCTTTAAGGTATAATCACTAGGAAGAATGTATGACTTACTACATAACTTCTCTATTGAGGGCTATGCTAGAAGATCGTTCTATATTCCATGTTAAAGGTACATTCACAAAGAAAAAAACATGGGGTCGGACATAACTTCTTTGTTGAAGGATACGTCTCAGTATAGATTCTTTGTGACTTACAACAAGTTTGAAGGAAAAGTGAGGATAGTAAATAGTGTTTATTTGTCTTTGGTTTGCATCATTTTGGTGTGTGTTTTGAATGTTTTTACCAGGTCCAAAGAGCATCTACTCCTTGACAAGGTACCAATTCCAACACTTTGAACATAGTTTTTGTTTCTTTTTCATTCTTCCTTTTTTTTTGTCGAAATCTTTCTTTCTCACTTATGTTTTATCACTGCAACGGTGAGAAGTAAGTTCAGGGGAGAAAACCGGTTGATTGCTAATGTTCATTTGAGGTTTTTTTTGTTTTATTTCTTTTGAGTCATTGCAACGTTTAAAAAATATAAAAGCCAAAAAAAAATCATAAAAGCACAAAAACAAGCATCTTGGTGCATTAACATTTTGTTTAAAATATACTCTTTACAAGCATATAGAATTACATCATCATTTGTATATTTGGTTTTGAAAATTTTCTTGCTTGAGGTGATCAATTTTATTAGGTTGATGTCTATTAACCATCGTGAGCTCTTTGTTTCAAAGTTATCCCCTTTAAATTGTTGATAGATGGATAATTCACCCGTAATTCCTATGTTTGTGTTGTATCTCGAAAGAACTTGAACTGATTCCTTTATTTTGACTTAAATTGTTTATTTATGGAATTGAGATGCATTGAATACTTTCTTTCCTTAAGGTTAGCTTGACAAACTAAACGATGAATTTTGCTATTATCAATAACAAATCTTTCCAGTTAAAATAATCATAACTTTTAAATGGCAATACCAAATTACAAATTCTGTACACCTATAGGAAAAATAAGAGCAGATAGAATATACTCAATTATATCTATGATGTATTGATCTTTGTTTCTTTTTTCCTCCACTAAAACTTAGTGTTGGACTTCGTCCACAGCTCGTTTATTTCATAACTCAAGTCTTCAATTAAGGTAATTTGAAAGTTTATTGTGATTTTCGCTACAAAAACTTGAAACTAGCACATAATGAAAGCAATTTCGTTGTTTTAAAAATTGTTTTTACTCAAATAATACAAAATGGCGTTGTTTTATGAAAATGCCACCTCAAACTCAATTAATCTACACCACTGTATACATGTTGGTGAAACTAGTGTGTTAAGAATAGGTTAACACTTGCCTACTCAATTCTGATTTTGTCCAAATTTTAAAAGTTTATGTTGAAAATTTAAATTATTAAGCAAAAATATTTGATATTGGCAGGTTTAAAATTTAGGTTGAAATTGGCCCGACGAAAAAATTCATAATGGAAATAGTTGTTTTCTCATCTACATCATTGTACGTGTAATTGAAATTAGTTTGTTTAAAATAACAGTATAACATTTTTAAATTAATATTCTATAAATTAATATACACTAAAACCTCTATTAAATAATATAATTTTATGGTTTCAAGTTAAAATTTTGGTTCAGTCAGTATATATAAATCAATAATTTTTATAACATTATTTTATTGTAGTTCTAATATTATTAATTTATAGAGGTTTAATAGTATGTTTATAGTTGACTAAAGAAAAAAATAATCAATTATGGTGTTGAAAATTCAGCAAAAATATTTGAAATCAGCCTGGTCCTAAAGTTTATCTAATGTTTATTAATTGAAATTGGTCCTACTTAAAAAGTTCAGGTTGAAAATAGTTGCTTTCCCGTTTCCAAGGCCCTTTATTATTTGCCCCTAATTTGGGTTATTAATTAAGGTTGTCGAAAAGATTTTAATTGCATAGGTGGTTATGTTCATATTTTCATAGTTTAGCGGGAATTGAGCAGTATCGGAGAGTGAGCAAAACATATAATCACGCATGCAAGAACATAAAAGACACAAACATGAAAACGTTGTAATATTACGAGATGACCAGAACCCTGTAATCTTTTTTCTCAGTTCATAAACATGTATTGTAAGTTTGGATTGGAAACAACTCCGAATTTCTTAAAGAAGACAGATTCACCCATGGATTTCCTGGTATGAAATAGAACGGAGCAGCATTATGTGTTTTTCTCGCGAGTTGTTCACTTATCTGAAATCGTCCTGCACAATGAGACCACTCACATGAACAACGGGAAATCAGTGATCCTCTCAAACTTCCTTCCATATCTAAAACAAATGAACTCTAAAGTGAAACAAGAACATCATCTAACAGATGCTTTGATGAGGATGGATATGCAAACGAAATATGAATACAAAAGTAGGATCAGGCACTAATATTAGTACATTATCACACCACAAGTGTAATCTTCATTGTCTTAGAACTCTCATTAGATACTGTGAATGGATAATATGAACGTCTCTAGACATCATATGAAGCTTCATACAACATTGTACACTAATATCCGTGGACACAGTATATAGAATCTACAAATCATTTATGGGTTTCTTGGCATGAGATACCCCTGACTACTATAGTGAACTGTATAAGAACGCAATAAATTTGAATATCGAACAAGTGTACACATTGTAAACCAAATCAGGAGTAGAAAGCAACACTGAAAGGCCAAGTGAGATACAATAAGTTAATAAAAAGCATTCTTTTCACGAACATGCTATTTTATCATATATGGAATACAAACTATCTTCAAACCACGAAAGTAAAGAGAGATTACAGCATTCAATCTGAAGAGAAACTAGCAAAATCTAGCTTACTATGTTTAATTGCCGTGTTGTCATATGACTATATTCAAGTCACGAATACAACAACACAGCCAAATATTGGCCTAGCCTGTAACTACACTCAGGAACAGCACGTCCTGAATTCACTACTGGAAATTATCAAACACTATTTTCAAGCTAATTACATTGTTGAGGCAAACCTAAAGGCTTGGCTAGGAGCTTTGTATTAGTCTTATTACCAAGCTAACAGCAAAAAAACATCCGAAGCATAAGCCATTGTAATATCTTCCACTGAACTTATTCACATGATCACCGAAATTTAAATAATCCGAAGACGATAAGACATGGATACATTTCTCACTGAACTCGAAGTCTCTACCTATCTCAAAACTTCGATTTAGCAAGACTAAATCAGCAAGAGCACGAAAAATTGATTGCAGTATCGAAATGTTGTAATAACTCACAAAAGGCAAGGATGTTTAAGATCGAGTACCTTCCTACTGAATTCCGAAGAGAAAGGACTATCCTAAGATTTCTTTAGAACATCATTCAAAGGGAGTTAGTGATAAAAAACCAACCTTGAGGAACCGATGTTGATGTTCCTGTGAAGAATCCTACCACGAGCAGCGTCTCCACCATCGATCAACTCTCTCAACCCTAAATTCTCCACTTCCTCCCCTTTCGCCTCCTCCTTCTCCTTCACCTTATCTAGGCGATTTGGAAGCTTGACCGGCAACCTCTCGAAGTAATTCCCGTAGATATACTCAGGCGTGTACCCATTCTCTTCATCGAACAACATGATATGTCCATGCCACTCCCAGACACGATAATCTGATTCCTCGTCCTCGTGGTACCCAACGCAGATGTGGTGTTCGTTGACTGTCACGGCTTGTCCTGAATTCGGCTTAAGAGAATCACTTCGACCCGATACGATGATTCGGATAAGCTCTTTCTCAAGCCTAGCTTCTTCTCGGTCAAGATTATTCTGACCGTGTACGTCATCATCGCCGTCGCTGTCTTCAGATTTGAAGAGGAGGTCGTCTAGGGGTTGTGAGAGGAAATGAGAGTTAGGGGGACGAATTTGGAGACGTCCAAGTAGGGTTTGGATTAGGAGATTGTCAATATTGCTGTTTCCATTGAATGAGCTCATGGTTGATTACGAATCGATCTTCTTCCTTGGATTTCAATTTCGATTTCTTCTACGCTAAGAAGAAAGCCACTGCCCTCAGGTTTTAGGGATAGAAAAGGGTTTTGGTTATTTAGAGACACAGAATCACTTTTGGAATTATATATATAAAAGCAGTGTTGTCTTTTTTGGTATCGACAACTCAGCATGACACCTCATATAAAAAAAGACCAATCAAATTGCTTGATTAATCCAACTCATCACATGCTTCCACTTCTTCAATCTCAAATCTTTTGCTTTCAACAATCGTGACTCTTCTTCCTTTTATTTTTAAAGATAAAATGTAATGACTCTTCTGTTTCTCCTATGCTAAAATCCAGTTCTCTCACAAAATGGATACTTGTGACAGTGTCACCATAAAAATTGTCGATTTAAGCCCCAACCTTAAGTGTAACAAAGTTGAGCAGGTTCTATTTTTTACTCTTTTAACTTCTCTCTTTTCGATTTGATTGTGGTTTTGAAGGAACAAATGTCAAATACAAATACAGATTCATCATTCATATTAGTTTTCACATCATCATCTTCTTCTTTTGCCTCTTCTCTTCTAAAAGTGAAACCCTATTTTAATATATTTAGAAGGATAAATAATGAAGGAGAACCTCTTTGATGAAAAATTAATCAGAGCTTATCTTTTGGTTCTATAGATTGTGTGTTGTAGAAGGCTCAAGAAGGTGTACACGGTTCGATGACATCTTGAACAAGGCAACATCATGTTCACTCTCACATGTTTGAAAACAAGAAGACGACATCTGCAATAAGAAGATGACGGTTCTATTTTTCTTACGGAAGCTCATAATCCTATAAACACTTCTCCGACCAAAATTTGGAAGTTTCTACGAAAGATGACTTTTCTCTTCAAAAACTGGTTCATGTGGGTTTTGAGATAATTACTTATCTTAAAATCTCTTTTTATATAATTAAATCAAACCATATTTCTTTTCCGTGAAGTTTATTGATCTCTATTGTTCCCTAGGTTTCTACAAAGTGCATGTGCCTTCATATATGTGAAGAGACTGCAGGGGAGCAAGTTTTGACTTCTTTGATGATCAATGACACAAATTTAGATTAAACACAAAATATATCGTTATTTAGTGTTGGTAGATATTGGTATTAGTTTCGAATCGTTTTGCATTCTCTTACTTAAAATTAAAAAAAAAAAACTTGTGCTCTATTTAAAGTTTATGAAAACTTATATCTACCCGATGGAAACAAGTTAAAACTTGCTCAATCTGATATGCAATGGAGGTTGTGTTAAAAGAGTTGGCAAAGAGAATGCCTGAATTTGTTTACTTAAAGCTTTTACCCTGTGTGATTGATAGTATGCTTATCGATTCTTGGTTCTTGGAGGTAGGTAGTGTTGCTAGAGCTAAAAAAGATAGAAAAAGTATAAAATGAAGTTGCAGGATAATATTAAAGCTAAGAAAGAAAAGACCAATGATTTTTGCTCACCTACCTCTTATATCATATTTTTTATCACAAAGTATTATATTTATATTTTACCTGTTCTTATTGGAGTATAGCAAGTAAAGGTAATCTCCAATCATTGTGTGTTTTAGAGATTGAATTACTAATTAGATCTGTGAAAAACTTCCAATTTTGTTGTTAATTGACTTTTAGATGGAGGAATTGAGGAAGTTGTTGATTATGACCATTGCTAGAGAAACTATTATGTTGCGGTTTTGAGATATCTAAGAGGTAGAAATTGGCATATCAAGAAAGCTTCTAAGATGCTTAAAGAAATTTTGAAATCGTAACTTCAATACATGCCTGAAGAAATTTGTTAGGTATTTATTTGAACTAATAAACATACTTTGTTATGATACTGTTGAAAATATGACCAATTTTTTGTTGTTGTTTATAGGGAAGAAGCTAATGAAGCAAATACATGGAAGATATAATCAAATATGATCAAACTGTGTCGTAAACTTGGACGACATGTTTTTATTATGAACCACTAGATGTAAATCAGCACACTTATTATTCTCTTTTGAAGTAAACAAAATGCGTATAGTTCGGAAGTAAAGTCGCTAATAAAAAATTGGTTCAATGAAATATTGCAGTGGGAAAAAGATTAATGTTACTTTTACCTACTATTTTCTAATCGTAAAAACATTTTCTATTTACCATTAACCAAAAATTATTAATAAAATAACCTTGCAGCGTAGCGCGGGTATAAATCTAGTTATATATATAAAAGCAGGGTTGTCTCTTCTGGTGCTGACACATCATCAATTTAATTTCCCATAATCAACCAATAGCATTATCAGATTAAACACACATCATATAAGTTAAAACGACATCATCATAAAAAATTAACCTACTCAAATCCATACAATTGTGTGAAACAAAAATTAACCTCCCCTCCACTACTTCTTCGATTAATATGCTTAACAAATAAATGATTCTCACCTAATGTACAATTTCATTTCAGCCTAATCGTTGGTCCATGAGGCCATAATACATGCTAAACCAGAGGTCAATAATTTTGCCTTATTTCCAAGCTTAAAAATTGCACCTGCTTCATCATTCTCTCTGGAAATTTTCCCCTGAAAGGGGGTTTTCAAAAATACCAATATATCAAATTGATAACCAAGATATCAATAAGTTCATCAGTTCATGGAGTCCTTCAAGTAACCATCATTTCTCCATGAAGACTCGATGTGTGATATCAAACCAAGAACGATGCTTGTATAATTGGTTGAGACAGCAGATCTAATCATATGGGATGAAGCACCAATGGCACATCGTCACACTTTTGAAGCATTAGATCGCACATTAAGAGATATAATGAGTTTTACCGACCCAAATGCAGAAGCGAAATGATTTGGGTGAAAGAAAATTTTGTTAGGTGGAGATTTGAGACAAACATTACCAGTTATCTCACAAGGAAGTAGACAAGATACAATTCTCGCAACACTTAATAGATCTTGCATTTGAAAAAGTTGTTACGTTGCCACCCTTACCAAAAACATGAGAGTGAAGCAAGACGAAAAAAACTTTGTTGCATGGATTTTATAAGTCGGAAATGGCGAGGCTAAAAATGTCAATAGTCTGAACAAAGCATCTCTAGAAAATTACTACATAGATATCGAAGACACATTAGTATTGGAAAAAGGAGAAAACTCAATGAGAGAAATGAAGGAAACAACATTCCTAAATCTCGAAAACTCTTTCCAAAACCGTGCATATCTGCGAGGTCGTGCCATCCTAACACCAAGAAATGAAAATGTTGATAAGTTAAATGATTTCTTCTTAGCAAAAATTGGAGATGAAATGAAAGAGTATCTTAGTGCTGACAGTATCGCCGATGATGATGACCTTGATGGAGTTAATCTTGTATACACTACATAGTACCTAAATGCACTCAAGTGTTCGGTATTACCAAATCATCACCTACCTTTGAAGCAGTATGCCCCAATCATATTGTTAAGAAACATAAACCAAAAGCAAGGTTTATGCAACATGACTAGAATGTTTGTTACTCATTTAGGTGAAAAGGAACTTGAAGCAGAGGTACTAACCGGCATCAACGTCAAGAAAAAAATGTTTATACCAAGGATCATCATGACAACGGCAAATACAAATTGTCCATATAAAATGCGAAGACGACAATTCCCTGTTAGAGTTTGTTATGCAATGACAATAAACAAAAGTCAAGGCCAAAGTTTACAAAATGTGGGTATCTTTCGACTCAAGCCTGTATTTAGTCATGGCCGACTCTATGTTGCTTTATCTTGCGTCACATCAAAAGAAGGACTACGTATTTGGAGTGCCACCACATAAAAAGAAAACAAATCAGCCATTAAAAATGTCGTATAAAAAGAT
>JAKUCM010007033.1:0-36793 GCA_023374145.1 Lepidium sativum | reverse complement strand
TCGATTAGTGTAACAGAACCGATCTGATTAACTAACCGAATTCCATTTACATGTGTTCCAGAATACCCGATTGTTAAGTTAATACCCAATCCAATTTTTTCAAAATTTTGTTTCGGTTCGGTTTGAACAAATCGGATCGATTCATATTGCCAGGCTAGTAACTTCCAAGACATCAATATTGGGTTTAATTTGATCATGCTACTTTGGGCTTTAGGGGAAACGGCATATAGGCCCATTTACTTTTAGAGTACAAGTAATTGTAACTAACCCAACAGGCCCATTTACAGAAAACCCTAATTGCAAAATAAATATTGATATAAATGCACATTTCGTTTCTTCGGCGAATTTAGGGTTTAACTTTTGTTGTCACCTCCTACGAAAAGAGGAGGAGAAAATGCCGGCAGGTCATGGAGTAAGGGCGAGAACTCGGGATCTGTTCGCGAGGCCGTTCAGGAAGAAGGGTTACATTCCACTCTCGACCTACCTCAGGACCTTCAAGGTCGGCGATTACGTCGATGTTAAGGTGAATGGTGCTATCCATAAGGGTATGCCTCACAAGTTCTACCATGGTCGTACTGGTCGTATCTGGAACGTCACCAAACGTGCCGTTGGTGTTGAAGTCAACAAACAGGTGTGATAAACTCTCACATCTCTTAAAACTTGTATGCTATTGAATTAGAATTAGAGTTTAGGCTGCTATTTGGAATGTTGTTGATTTTAGGTTGAAATGTGCAATTCACTATTGTGCTGTTTGGAATGTTGTTAATCTGTTGATTTTAGGTTGAATTGTATGATTCACTATTGTGCTTTATGAATTGACAATCTGTGAATCTATAGTTTCTCTTGGCCATGTCTCTAAAATTGTATTCCTCTGCTTTCCATCGAATGAATACTTGGACTCCTGCTAATATGCTTGGTTCCTATAGATCTTGTGGTTTAATACAGACGAAAAAACCATTTTTGAATGTGCCCATCTTTTGTTACATGGCTGACATTTTTCGGGGGATGTTTCAGATTGGCAACAGAATCATAAGGAAGAGACTCCATGTGCGTGTGGAGCATGTGCAACAGTCACGATGTGCAGAGGAGTTCAAACTGAGGAAGAAGAAGAATGATGAGCTTAAGGCTGCAGCCAAAGCTAGGGGTGAGACAATAAGCACCAAGAGACAGCCTAAAGGACCCAAACCAGGATTCATGGTCGAAGGAATGACCTTGGAGACTGTTACTCCAATCCCTTACGACGTTGTCAACGATCTCAAAGGAGGCTATTAGTTCTACTTATTCCCTGTCTTTTGGAGCACTTCATATGTTTTGTAGCGACTCGAAACTGTCTTCAACTAAAAATATGATTTACATAGCAGAAGTTTTGTTATTCATAAATCATTTTTTGTTATTGATATTTCTGTGATCGTCCATTCTGATTCTTGAATCTTCAGGATCTGTAATAAATACTAAATTAATGTCGCTTAGTTTTTCTGTTATCTAACAAAAAATCTTAAACATAAATCGGAGTTAACCAAATGCTTAAGAACTTTTGGTCGTTGCGCTTCCACGTGGCGGTCACTTAGCGTATCAGCAACGAGTCTCCTCGTCGTTAGCTTTCGTTTTCAACACTGAACTCAGAGAGTCATAGTCTCCATTAATGGCGATCAATTCCATATTCAACACTTGCTATACAGACAGATAGAAACCAGCTGCTTCATCTCTATTAGCAGTTTTGTTATTCTGTTTGGTCATTTGTTTGGTCATTGGATGTCCTAAAATAGACAAAGAGAAAGCAACCTCATTTCCTATTTTCTCATTTTCTTATGGGCTATGCCAAATCTCAGGAATCACTCACAATTCGAATTTTTTTTTCTCTTTTCGACAATCTCTCTCTTCTGACCCAAGTCTTCCTTTGACTCTTTGATTTCTAATTTTTTTTTCTTTCGGAACCCAGAAAACATATTGACGCTATAGTCCAATAACACATTTTATGATCTTAAGACCTTGTTCATTTGGTGGTCGCTGGCGACCGTGATCACGACCAACGACTGCGCCAAAAAAATAATTTTTTGTTCGTTTGACAGTCGCTGTGATCAGTCGATGTGTTGTTCGTTTAGTGGTCGTACGACCATCGACTGCTCGCTATAATACTCGTTTGATGGTCACTTACGACCAACGACTCCTTTTTTTTAAATATTTATGATTAAAAAAATTATCAATATTTACAAAAATAAAATAAAAAATTGTATGGTAATTTAAATCATAAAATTTGATATTAATTAAACAAAATCAAATTTTAACATACATCAAAAAAATTTTAACATAACCAAAATTTCAAAAATAAAATACATAAAAATGCTTAGTTAGGTAATCAACGTCCTCTACCGATTTCACTTGTAAGTATGTCTCGCAATCCTTCCATAATTCTATCACATGTCGACTCATGCAGTATAATCATGGTGATCACCATCATCATATCATCATCTTCTCATTCATCACCATGAGCCTGATAATGTTCTTCACTCTGCCAATGTAAAAAGTCATGATCCTTGATATGTAAATCACGGACGAAGTTATGTAGTGTCATTGTTGCTGTTACAATCTTAATCCACCTAGTCAAATCATATTTTGGATGTTTACGGTCCAAAATTCTCCACTTTGCTTTCCATACTCCAAATGTCCGCTCAATCACTGATCTCAAACCTGAAAGCTTCCGGTTGAACATCTCTCGCATGTTTGATGGTGGCCCTCCTCTAAAAAATTGATCAAGGTGATATCTAACCCTACGATGCGGACCAAGATACCTTGTTCTTGTGGGATAACCATAATTAACCAATAAATGCTTTCCATTTGGCGGATGTGGAAAAGAAGCTTCGTTTTTGGCACAATTAGTCAAAACATTTCTATTGTGAGCTCCGCATGGAACACCCACATATGCATATATGAACGTCATCTCGAAGTTACATATAGCGAGAACATTAATTGTAGGCTCTGATTTTCTACCTCTGTAAGCTTCTGCATTTCTACTAGAAACCAGAACCAGGATATGTGTTCCATCAAGTGATCCAATACAATCTCTAAAATAGGGCCAATATCGACTATCATTCCTCAAAACTGAGCTTACCCTTGTGAACTCGCCTTCTACAAGTCATATCGAATCTGCTGCATACCTAACGATAGCACTCAAAACTTCATCAAACTTCATTTTTACTGTATCTAAAGATCGTTGATATCTTTGAGCAATACTTCTCATAGTCTTATCTTGAGCAACTTCTTCAAGAAGCATTGCTACCTCCTCCTCAACAAAGACATTGTTACTCTATTTTAGTCCATATTGTGTAGTTAGCATCCTATGCAATGTTTCAAATGTTCTCTGGTTCATTCGTATGATATCATGACACTGTTGATCTGATCCATACATGAATTGTCGAATATGACGCCATCATGCACCTTTGTCGGTTATATGGACCAATCTCTCTGTTGGGAATGTCCTGCAATAATTTGTACTTACTCGTGTGGTCGGTTCTAACATCGAGATTAGACAAAGTCATATGGTACTTTAGGGGTTGTAATGGCTTGCTAGAGTCCACTTATAATCCGTGAGTTGAGATACTCACTACTAGTACTATATGATCCTATTGGGTCACACACCTAAGCAAATGGAGATAATTCAATAGGGAATAATCATTATAGGAATGATTCATGACTTGAGCGTAATAATACAAGGTTTCGGATGAGAACATGTGTTTTGGGTTAGACCTTAATTAATCCTAATTCAACTAGGAATTAGTTAGGTACTTTGGGCTGGGACTAAATTAATCCTAATTCGACTAGGAATTAATTAGGTGTTTTGGGCTGGGCCTAAATTAATCCTAGTTCAGTTAGGAATTAATTAAGTTAACTTAAACTCCCTATATATATGATATAGGGCACGTTTTTCACAAGAAGAAAACCCTAGCCGCTGATTGCACAAGTCGAAACCCTAAGAGAATTGCACACAAAGTTCTAGCAGACTTCTCTCCTACTTGTGTGCGTGTGGACTATTAGTAGAGGTGCTACAGTTGGAGCACTTGCTGATCTTATATTTGATCTTATCTCCGCTGCTCCAATCAAACTTCAGGCATAATCGAGTTCTCTATTTTTCAGATTCAATTAAGTTAATACTAGACCTAGGGCTTAGGGTTTTTGCTAGATTAGTCAATTGATAATTGTCGAATTGCTTAAAAACCTAACAGTGGTATCAGAGCAAGGTTGTATTCTTATTAAAATCTGATGTTTTCATACTTGATTGATTGATTAAAAGTTTGTTTTAATTGAATTAGAATGCATGATTAGGGTTTTGATGAAATCGAAAATCAGAGCTGATTTTATTATTGCTGAAATAGATAATTTGAGCTGGTTGTAATCTTAATGAAATCTGATGTTTTCTTGCTTGATTGATTGATTAAAAGTTTGTTTTAATTGAATTAGAATTGCATGATTAAGATTTCATTGAAATCGAAAATTAAAGTTTCATTGAAATCGAAAAATTAGGGTTTATGGTTTCAGGGTTCTAATGTGATAAACCAAAATAAAATAAAATATAATTTAAAATAGCCCTGAATGATCCGTTTAATAAGAAAAATTATACCAAGTTGGAGAAAAACCAGCAGGTGTCAACCGGCACAGGGTGAGGATTAGAAAATTCATAAATAAAATTTTAAATTGATTTGATTTCTTTGAGTTTTAAGATCCCCTTTTAACCCTCTTGAGTGCATATATGATATACATTCAAGTTAAAGTTTAGTTCCTCAAACAAATATCAAGAAATTGATGTATTTCCAATTCACGTCAACTGTCAAGGCTCGTTTCATCATATGGTGGGCTAGCTCGGGTTAGGTACCTACTTTGACATGGGTGAGGCAGATGGTAACTGTTACCATATGACTATGAGATTGGTTTACTTGACTGAGCTATCAAGACCGTCCTGAGCTTTGAGACATCAGAGTGATTTTGGCATATGAGATGTCAAATCACGACCGAGAGTTATATATGTGATATAACTAGCAAATAAGTTGTTTACCTAAATAACTAAGGTCTGGGCGATGAGCTCAACTCACTTAGATTTTTCTGAAATAAGGATCTCGGGATCATTGTATTCACTCGAGGAACTATTGATTGAACACAATGTGAGTTTTCTTAAATATGTTAAGATATCTCCACACTTAAATCATCATAACTAAAACTTCTTACCTCTTTTAATTTCATCTATGGCAAATAACAATAACCATAACCATAACCACAACTCATTCTCCCTTCGATCTGTCCTTGAGAAGGACAAGTTGAATGGGAAGAATTTCTTGAGTTGGTACCGTAACCTGAGAATTGTTCTTAGGGAGGAGAAGAAAGACTATGTTTTGGAAAAATTCTTACCTCCTAGACCGGCTGCCAATGCCACTGTTGCAATTAGGAATGCTTGGGATAAGCATTCCAATGATGTGATAGATGTGCAATGATTGATGCTTGCGACCATGACCTCGGAACTGCAGGTGCAGTACGAGAATGTGGTGTTGCCCATCGAGATCGTGATTGGCCTAGAGGGAATGTTTCAGGAACATGCACGACATGAGAGATACCAAACTGTGAAATCTTTCATCGAATGCAAACTATCGAAGGATGGTTTGGTGAGTAGTCATGTCATGAAAATGATGGGTTATATTGATAATCTGGCTAAACTAGACTGTCCCCTTAGCCAAGATTTGGCTACGGACATCATACTTCAGTCGGTGTCGTCTTGTTATCATCAATTCGTATTGAATTATAATATGAATAACATGACGAAGAGGTTGACTGAGTTGTATAGAATGTTTAAGACAGTAGAGCCAAATGTCAAGAAGGGCGCCTCGCCTATACTCTTAGTGCAAGGGAGTAATTCGTTTAAGAAACATGGGAAGGACAAGGGTAATGGAAAGGCTAAAGTTGACCCGATTGTGAACCAGGAGCCGGCCACATCCATACCCAGAACCAGGCCCGACCCATCTAAAACGGACGTATGCAATTACTGTAATGAGCAAGGGCATTGGAAAAGAAAATGCAATAAAAATTTGGAAGATTACAAGAAGATGAAGAAGTAGTATGACGCTCCTTCAGGTATTTTTGTTATCGAAGTAAATGTTGCTTCAACAAGTTCTACTTCATGGGTACTTGATACCGGCTGTGGTGCTCATATTTGTACTAATATACAGGGCCTAAGCAACAGTAGAAGCTTAAAGAAGGGGCAAGTGGACTTACGTGTAGGAATGGAGCAAGAGTTGATGCATTAGCCGTAGGAACATATAATTTGTCTCTTCCATCTGGTTTAGTTTTGGTTTTAGAAAATTGCTACTATGTACCTGCTATAAGCAGAACATTTTTTATGTTTCAGTTTTGGATACTGAAGGTTTTTCATTTTCGATTAAAAACAAATGTTGTTCTTTTACTCGAGATGACTTATTTTATGGCAGCGCCCCATTATTGAATGGGCTTTATATTCTTGACCAATCTACACCTATATAGAACATTAATATCAAACGCTTCAAAGTAAATGATTATAACCCGAGTTTTCTTTGGCATTGTCGTTTAGGGCATATAAACGAGAAACGCATCCAAAAACTTCATCATGATGGGCTTTTGGACTCATTTGATTATGAATCATTTGAGAAATGTGAATCTTGTTTATTGGGCAAAATGACAAAGGCTCCCTTCAACAAAGTCAATGAAAGGGCCATCGACTTATTGGGCCTTATACATACCGATGTTTGCGGTCCGATGAGCCTAAGTGCGAGAGGAAATTCCAACTACTTCATTACATTTACTGATGACTTCAGTAGATATGGTTATGTCTATTTGATGAGACACAAATCAAAATCTTTTGAAAAATTCAAAGAGTTCCAAAATATCAACTTGGCAAGAGTACTAAGGTTCTTCGATCATCTGAGAGATTGTGGAATACTTAAGTCAAGAGTTCAGCGACCATCTGAGAGATTGTGGAATTATTTCACAACTCATTCTTCCCGGAACACCACAATGGAATGGTGTGTCTGAGAGGAGGAATCGAACATTACTTAACATGGTTCGATCAATGATGAGTCACACTGATCTTCCGTTATCCTTTTGGGGAATGCTCTAGAAACTTCTACGTTTACGCTGAATAGAGTGCCATCAAAATCAGTGGCAAAGAAACCATATGATATATGGATGGGAAAAATTCCCAATCTGTATTTCCTGAAGATTTGGGGATGCGAGGTTTATGTGAAACGATTAATATCCGATAAACTTGCACCAATATCAGATAAATGCTTCTTCATTGGTTATCCGAAGAAAACCAAGGCGTACTATTTCTACAACCGAACCGAGAACAAAGTGTTTGTTGCTCGACATGGTGTTTTTCGTGAGAGAAAGTTTCTTTCTAAGAAAAACATTGGGAGTAAAGTACAACTCGAAGAAATTCGAAAGCTACATGAAGCTGCTCAATTCGTACAGGAAGAGCAGCAGTTAGACTCGCAAGATGTTATCGAATCCAAACCTGTAGAGCGTGAAGTTCTCAGATCCGGTAGAATCCATCATGAACCCGAGAGATATCTGGGATTCCTCGTGACTAAATGACAGGATTTGTTGATCGTTAACAACGATGAACTTGCAAACTTCAAATAAGCAATGATGGACCCTGACTCCGAAAAGTGGTTAAAGGCCACATAATCCGAAATGGGATCCATGTGAGAAAACCAAGTTTGGTCGTTGGTTAATTTACCTCATGGTGCGAAAGCAATCGAGTGTAAATGGGTTTTCAAGAAGAAAATTGATATGGATGGTAACATACAAATTTATAAAGTTAGACTGGTAGCTAAGGGTTTCAAACAAGTCCACGGTGTTGACTATGATGAAACCTACTCTCCAGTAGCTATGCTTAAGTTCATTTGGATTCTCCTAGCGACTGCTGCTCATTATGATTATGAGATTTGGCAGATGGATGTCAAAACCGCGTTCATGAATGGTATTTAGGAAGAGGATGTGTATATGACACAACCCGATGGTTTTGTTGATCCTAAAACTGTTGGGAAAGTGTGTAAACTTCACAAACCCATTTATGGATTGAAGCAAGCATCACAGAGTTGGAATCTTTGTTTCGATGAAGCAGTCAAAGAATTTGGCTTCATCAGGAACGAAGAAAAAATATGCGTATACAAGAAGTTTAGTGGGAGAGCAGTTGTGTTTCTTGTGCTGTACATGGATGATATCTTACTTATCGGAAATGACATTTCGTTGCTGAAGTCCATTAAGGCTTGACTCAAAAAATGTTTCTCGATGAAGGACATGGGGGAAGCCGCTTATATTCTTGGAATTGGGATCTATCGAGATAGACCTAAAAGGCTTATCGGATTGTGTCAAGACACTTATATAGATAAGGTCTTGAGCAGATCCAGTATGCATGTTTCCAAGAAGGGCTTCCTACCAATGTCTCATGGCATGATTCTAAGCAAGACGAGGTGTCCCAAGACACCTGCTGAGCGAGAACGCATGAGTATGATTCCATATGCTTCCGCAATAGGATCCATCATGTACGCTATGATTTGTACTCGTCCAGACGTTGCTTGTGCATTAAGTATGACAAGCAAGTACCAATCAAATTCAGGTGAGACTCACTGGACTGCCGTCAAGAACATCCTGAAATATTTTAGGAATACTAAGGATATGTTCTTGGTGTACGGAGGAAGTGAGAAGTTGGTTATTAGTGGATTCACAGATGCAAGCTTTTAGACGGATAAGGATGATTCCTGGTCTCAGTCCGGTTACGTCTTCTCTCTCAATGGCGGTGCAGTTAGTTGGAAGAGTTCCAAGCAGAGCACCATAGCTGACTCCACTACTGAACCTGAATACATCGTTGCTTCTGAAGCTGCGAAGGAAGCTGTTTGGATAAAGAAGTTCATCTCTGAACTTGGTGTGATTCTGAGTATTGCTGAGCCGGTGGCGCTGTATTATGACAAAAATGGAGCCATTGCACACGCAAAAGAGCTCAGATCGCACCAGAGATCCAAGCATATAGAGAGGAGATATCATCTGATTAGAGATATCATTAAAAGAGGAGACATGAAGATCAGCCGAGTTTCAAGCGAAGAGAACGTTGCTGATCCTTTGACGAAAGTACTTTCACGGACTAAGCATAAGTATCATGCCAATGGCATAGGCCTTAGGTATCTTAAGATGTAATCTTAGTTCCAGTGAGAGTTATGATAGTTTTATGTTATGATGTAAACATACTTTGGTTATGTTTTAATGAAATTATTTCATTTCTATTTAATACTTGTATTAAATATTTATCCCAAAATAATCATGACATTCTTATAGGTCATCAAGTTGAGGACTTGATCATGAAACCCTATAGGCATAAAAAAGCATGAATTATTTCATTCCCAAGTCAATGGTTATTAAAGTGAGATACTAATAACGAGATAGACTAGTATGTGAGGTGACTGATGACTAAGTTTCATGGAGTCATTGATAATAAGTATCAAGTCAATCACATAGATGTGTGTCACATGAACATAACATCGGAAATAACCCGCTATGAGAACTCTACGAGATCGTATAATGAGTGTCATACGAGATTCTCATGCGACTATAGAGCATAGTCCTTAAACCTGAGTTCATGCTGTTTTCTTGCACATGAATTGGTATATTTTGAAAATTTCAAAAGCCAACCGTAACTGGTGGTTATAAAGGAATTTGTCGGGCAGATCATGAAATGTGAGAAAGGAACAGAGGATGGAATAAGATGGAATTTGTCCCTCCTATAAACGGGAGAAATATATCTTTGGGCCCTTCAAAAGATTTGATACTATAAAATGCATGGCCGTGCTCAAACAAGGTGATAGATGCTTGTTTGCTCTATCAGTACAAATTCAAGTTCGATGAACA
This sequence comes from Lepidium sativum, assembly GCA_023374145.1. Classification (NCBI taxonomy): domain Eukaryota; kingdom Viridiplantae; phylum Streptophyta; class Magnoliopsida; order Brassicales; family Brassicaceae; genus Lepidium; species Lepidium sativum. The sequence continues at coordinate 26,875 of JAKUCM010007033.1, read as the reverse complement.
GTGATCTGGCTCATTAAAATAAGGATGATATGAACTCTTGCTTTAGAGCAGATAGAGATATGGAGACAAAGGGATTTTGGGAATATATGATTTCAGTACAAGTAGGAGATTGTTGGGAATGTCCTGCAATCATTTGTACTTACTCGTGGGGTCGGTTCTAACATCGAGATTAGACAAAGTCATATGGTACTAGGGGTTGTAATGGCTTGCTAGAGTCCACTTATAATCTGTGAGTTGAGATATTCACTGCTAATACTATATGATCTTATTGGGTCACAAACCTAAGCAAATGGAGACAATTCAATAGGGATTGATCATTATAGGAATGATTCATGACTTAAGTGTAATAATACATGGTTTCGGATGAGAATATGTGTTTTGGGCTATGCCTAAATTAATCCTAATTCAACTAGGAATTAATTATGTGTTTTGGGTTGGGTCTAAATTAATCATAGTTCAACTAGGAATTAATTAAGTTAACTTAAACTCCATATATATATGATATAAGGCACGTTTTTGATAAGAAGAAAAACCCTAGCCGCTGATTGCACAAGTCGAAACCCTAAGAGAATTGCACACAAAGTTCTAGCAGACTTTTCTCCTACTTGCGTGCGTGTGGAGTATCAATAGAGGTGCTACACTTGGAGCACTTGCTGATCTTATACTTGATCTTATCTCCGCTGCACAAATCAAACTTCAGATATAATCGAGTTCCCTATTTTTCAGATTCAATTAAGTTAATACAAGACCTAGGGCTTAGGGTTTTTGCTAGATTAGTCAATTGATAATTGTCGAGTTGCTTAAAAACCTAACAGTGGTATCAGAGCAAGGTTGTATTCTTATTGAAATCTGATGTTTTCATGCTTGATTGATTGATTAAAAGTTTGTTTTAATTGAATTAGAATGCATGATTAGGGTTTTCATGTAATCGAAAATCAAAGCTGATTTTATTATTGCTGAAATCGAAAATTTGAGCTGGTTGTAATCTTAATGAAATCTGATGTTTTCATGCTTGATTCCAAAGACATCCATGTTAGGAATCAACTTGTTCTTATACTTTTGAGCATCAAGCCATTCCTATAAAAATCATATAATAATGAAACTTTTATTAGAAAACAGTTAAGATTCAAATAAAAGTAATTGATCATTTATATTTAAAATCTTACTAACCTTGATTCGTTTACTCCACCAATCATCAGACATATTCAATATACCCAAATCATCATAACCGAGGCCAGTTCTGTTATGAATCAACTTCTTTACTTTATTGTAAGTTCTTCTACAAACATCATATTTGTTCTTAAATTTCTCTCAAACATATATCTTCCCAAATCTCTCTTCAAACTTCATTATGATGCATTCTTTTGCAGTTATATTTAATCATGTCTTCTTTTTTGTTTCCTTTTCGTTTATCATCCATAAACAACTGAATAAAATAACGACATTCACCATCTGTCCAATCACTTCACCATCGTTGTTCATTTTGTCCAAAATAGAAGAATAAAAAGTTGAGTCTGCAACCCGTGAGACAGCTGCAAATAATGAAAAAGATGCAGCATGAGTAAACGCGTTCAGTAGATAATAGTAAATAGAACAGAGACACAAACTTCGAAGAGTAATAGAACACACAGAACACAACATAAAGCAACACATAAACACGCAAAGAAGATGTTTTAGAGATATATAACAACATAATGAAAAAGTCATATTCATAAAAAAGAACAAGAATAAAACAAATTCCATAACAGAGAGATTGAGGAAAAGGACACATATATGAATAAGCAAATGATAGAGTTCTTTGAACATATCCCAACGCAAGGAAGACAAAAGCAGATGAACTATGTCAGCAAAAAAAAATCCAATTTGGAGTGCTTACAATAGTAAAGACGATGCATAAGTTATAAGAGGAATAGAAGTGTTGTAAGTAAACATAAGAAGAGCCCAAAATGGCAACTTCAAAGTGAGAAGATATTTATTTCGAATACCAGAGAAGAAAAAGAAAACAAAAATGACAACAATCGATTCTCTTAATGCCTCAGAAACTAGTAAAATGTACAAAGGAAAAACAAATCTCATATTGCTGGAACAAGACCTGGATAACAAGATTATGCAGATGTAACAATAACATGAAGATCATTTTACCAACACAAAATGAGTTGTGAGTAAGATAAATTCTAGAATTCAGTCTACATTGGATCAAGGAAACACCTTTTTAATGTTATTTTGATTCTAAATCAGCTCAGATGTAAGATCACTATTACACTATGCTCTAAAGTTCCTTAAACTCAAACAGTTGTTAAATTATATCATCGATTGATTTAATCACTTATCCTAAAAGACATAACATTGAACATACTAATGTAAAACAACTAGTTCAGGATATTACCTTCAAGGGTTCAACTTCCTTAAATCGCAGCTTTGAGAAAACGTGAATGCTCTAATATATCTCTTGTCTAAGTCTATCAAGAAGACATGAAAGTAACATATAGGTGATATATATGTCAAGTGTCAAGAATCATATATATGCAAAATGTGGTAGGAAAAGAACATACAACCAAATATGCTCAGTTATATCATATCTTAAAGGGGGAACATGAGCCAGTAAAGATCAATTATATGATCTTACACGGAAATTACTGTATAGAAATCAGGATAACCAAATATGCACATTGTTTTCGGTTTATTACCTTCAAATGGAGTTCACGAAGAAAGCACTGAAGAGAACACTGAAGAAAGCTCACGAAGAGATAAGTGAACTTGAGGAAGATTACCTCTGAAACAAAAGGAGGACAAGAGGAAGATTGAGATGCAGCTTCTTTAAGAGGTGTTCAAAACAAAACCCAACAAGAATATGAACCACTAGATTTTTAGGAGTGATCGGTTTTACAACAAATATTGTATAACATCATTTTATGATGAGTACGCATCACAAAAGGTCTCTAAATACTTCACTAGATTTGAATCAGGCACTGCTATTACGGTCACATTCTACTTACCCTAACAAGTGCAAATAAATATTCAACAACTAACAATGAGTTCTTTAGTTGTGGCTGGAATCAACAATCGAGTTACAAATTACGTTCGAACAACTGTTCAAAGCCAGAATAAGACTCCACTATCCTTATTGCACTACTTAAAACTAGGTATGCGACAAAAGTGGAGATAAAACTTGGCATTATTATTATCAACTATAGTTTCCAAACAACATCACAGTGAACTCATATTTACTTGTATTGACCCAAGTAATGAAATTACAAAGACTCACCAAGTATTTTGCTGATAAGGCTCCTAGGTTTTTTTGCCCGTTTTAAATTTATGTGCGCTCCTCTTATAGCACTTAAACGATTTTCATCCTAAGGAACAAAATTGAAGTAACAATCAAGAAGACAAAAAATTGATATTGTGTAACATTAAGACCATAAAAGAAAATAAACATTCTTGAGAGGTAGAATGCTTCTGTATTGTTTTTATAGACTGATTAACCTTAGACTTAGATAGCTTTACATTTGTATCAGGTTAATTGGTCACATTTAGTCTTCTACTGACCCATCTCATGAAAAGACAACTTTTAGACAGACTGTGGTATTTACCTTTTCATAGTCATCAAGCCATTTTTCTTTTGCCTTTGCATACCTCCACTTATCAACTTTGTCCAAGATTTCCTTTCTGCTTAAAGCTTCCTCTTTTGCCTTCTCGATCTGACTATCTAAGCTTGCAAGAATAGCAGACAAATCCCCAGCACCTGCACACGAATAGAAGGGAAGAGCTAAAATTTAAATCAATTTTGGCATGTACTCCAGAAAGCTCTTACTTAGACATACGAGCAGTATACGTTTGGAAACCAAGGAAAAACACAAAAGTACATTGCCAAAATGAAGTAACTAATCGATCTGCTCAAGAAGAATTTAGCAAATTTGAGGTGTTCAAAACAAAACCCAACAAGAATATGCAGAACCAGCAATCGTTTATGGTTTTAGCTCGCAGATATGAATCAATATTACGAATTTTTAAGCTTAAAAGAGTAAGTGAACAAGAGGAATCTAATAGTGATGACCTTACCAAAACCTGAAAGCTCCACGGGAAGAAGAAAGACAGTGACAAGGAGATATTAAGGAAATTGCTTATGGATAAGACTCAGAGAAGCTTGTTCCATGTGGTCTGAGAAAAAACGGCGTTGAGGAAGGAGAAGAACGATTTCTCTTTTTAGGTTTAGGTTAATTTGTGGATTTATTAAAAAATGAGCGTAAATTAGTAATTTAAAATTCTAGTCGCTGGAGATAGCTAAATAAAACAGCGATCGAAAATTGTAATCGCTGGTCGCTGGCGATTGATCGCAGCGACCGATCGCTAAACCAGCGACCATGAAACGAACATGTTTTGGTCGCGGTCGCAGGTGTTTTCTAGTAGGAATTTGGTGTTTAGAGATTCGAAAACACATTTTGATCCAAAAGTTAAAATCTTTGTTTCCCGTTGTGATTGGTGGTGGTGGTCAAAATATCATTTTCCTTGAAGAAAGTGTAAGAAGGGTAATTAAATCCAACAGTTTCCTGATTTCGATCAGGAAACTGTGGAGAATTATGGGCTGCAATTGCACGAAAAGTATTCGGGCAAGTGATAACGTCGAGACCAACAACAATGTCAATGTGAAGGAGAGAAAGAGGAAGCCTTATAAAATCTCCAAGAGGAAGAAGAAGAAGTCTGCTTCTTCAAGCAAAGACGACGATGTAGGATTCGAGGAAAAAAACAACAATAACGAAGCAACCTTGAGGTTGTTAATACCCATTGATGAGGCTGAGAAGAAGGTGAATGTCTCGAGAAATTCTTCTAAATCGATGTTCCAGAGACGGCCCTCCATTGGGGTTGGTGGCAACAACATTGGGTCATTTCAACAACCGAAAATTAATAGAATAAGCAGTTTTAGTAATGGAGATAGTCAGGTTATGGCTGGTTGACCTTCATGGTTGGCTTCTGTTGCTGGAGACGCTATCAATGGATGGATTCCACGCAAGGCTGATTCTTTCGAGAAGTTGGAAAAGGTAAGGCCTTTTTGTTTTTAACTTTGAGATGATTTGATTGATTGTCTTGTCTAAATTTGACATTGTTGGATGGTTTCTTTTAGATTGGACAAGGGATTTATAGCAGTGTGTACAAAGCCAGGGACCTAGAGACAAACCAAATTGTTGCACTAAAGAAAGTGCGGTTTGCTAATATGGATCCTGAGAGTGTTCGGTTCACGGCAAGAGAAATCATCATCCTTCGAAGGCTTGGCCATCCTAATGTTAAGAAGCTTGAGGGTTTGATCACCTCCAGGATATCAGGAAGTATGTATCTTATATTTTAATATATGGAACACATCTCGCAGGCCTTGCTTCAACACCTGGGGTTAACTTCTCTGAGGCACAGGTATAGTTACTATATCTCCAGAATATATATGCATACTGTTATGTGTTTGATTCTCATCTGAATTACATTGTGATTTTCAAGATTACATGCTATATGAAACAGTTACTACATGGTCTAGAACACTGTCATAGCCGAGGTCTATTGCATCGTGACATCAAGGGTTGTAATCTGCTGCTTGACCATAACAACAATCTCAAAATTGGAGATTCTGGTCTTGCCAATTTGTACGATTTTCAGCAGAAACAGCCTCTAACTAGCCGTGTTGTAACTTTGTGGTACTGTTCACCTGAACTCCTGCTTGGATCAACAGACTATGGAGTTACTGTGGATCTCTGGAGTACGGGATGCATACTAGCTGAGCTCTTTAATGGGAAGCCTATCATCCCCGGTAGAACTGAGGTAGAACAACTACACAAGATCTTCAAATTGTGTGGATCACCTTCTGAAGAGTATTGGAAAAGATCAAAATTGCCACATGCCACCATCTTTAAACCTAAACAATTTTTACAAGCAGTGTGTAGCTGAGACGTTTAAGAGTCTTCCATCTTCAGCTTTGGCCTTGGTTGAGGTTCTTATATCTGTTGAACCAGATTCCCGTGGAACCACAGCTTCTGCTCTTGAAAGCGAGGTAAAAGCTATGAACTTAATGCTGCATTGCCATGACATTCGACTTTTTGGGTTTCCTTTGTTTTAACATATGAAATCAACTTCGAACTTTGCATATCTAACTTCGAAATGCAAATCTATGACATGTGCACTTCGACTCTCTGTGTCTATAGGAAGGCAAGTCTATACGCTTCTTAGCTCACACTTTTGCTCTATTTAGTTTTTTGTTAGTTCTTTACCACAACGCCTTTTTCAAGCGATCCATCAAGTTTACCATAGTACCAACCAAGAAAGGAACTGGATGTGAGACTTCGACAGGAGGAAGCAAGACGGTAAGATCCAGATTCTACTTGTATCATAGCATAATATATTGAAAGAAAGAGCTCTTCTACTATGCCTTAATGAATACTGATGCATCCCAATTTCCTCTTGTACACCAGAAAGAAAGGCACAAACAGTAAACAAAATGATTTAAAACAAGCATCTAGAGAATCTAAAGCTGTACCGGCTTCAGATGCCAATGCTGAGTTACTGGCATCAATAAATGTACGTCTGATTCTAGCATAATGTACATACATACAAATAAATGATTTTTTCATTTAATCTTAACTAGTGGTCTATTTTCCTGTTTTTAAAAGAAACGTCAAGGGCAGACTAACCAGATAAGCATGACTGAAAAGTTCAATCCTGATGAAGATTCTGTTAGCTTCCGGATTAAACCACTGAAGAATGGAACCTCACAATATAGTAACACTCGTTATGGCATCTCATCGGTTAATAGAAATGGAGAGAATGTTATAAGGGGTTCGAGTCGGTCTCCTCCTGCAAGAGAACTGAGGACACAGCGGTCTTTTGTCCAAAGAGGAACATCCGAATTGTCAAGATTCTCAAACTCTGTAGCTGCTAGAGATATCACACTTCGGTGGCTTGAAGATAGCTATAACAGTATTAACAGAAGGCAAACCGATGGTGATTGGTCCCAACGTTTGCTACCCAAAGGTTCTTCAGAAGGCAAAGGATCTATACCGGTAAATAGAACATCTGAACCATACTTGAACTTTTCCTTTCTGTAAAACTCTTTGAGGGCTTGCTCATCATGTTTTTTTGTTCCTTTAGGGCGGTGAAAGTACAAAGAGAATGCACTACTCAGGGTCATTGGTTTCTGCAAGAGGAAACTTAGATGAGATGTTGAAAGAACATGAAAGACAGATTCAGTTAGCGGTTCGCAAAGCTCGGGTGGATAAGAAGATGAATACAGACAATAACAGAAAGACTCGAGTGTTTCCTGCTGCAAATGGCAGGTGACTTGTATCAGAGAATCAAAGAAAGGCTCAGAAAAAGGAAGAAACTTTGAGCTTTTTCAATGTAGAGTCAATTGGTTTTGGTGAGGTCATGTGTAAAGTGGAAAGCTTAAAAGATATGTAGATGTATTAGCCTCCATTCTTTTTTAAAAAATTTAATTATTAATTTTAGTTTGTTCAATCATTGTTGTTATCCTTAGCAAATTCAATTGCACAAAACGTATCCAACCACCATAACACTTAAATAGAAGGCTTCTATGTATTGCTTCTTGCAGAACATAAAATTAGCTGCTCTGTCTTCTTCAAGTACCCTTATCGTTTCCTTTGCTTTATGTCTAAGCATAACCAACTTCCTATTTCGTCCCACTCAGCATATATGTTCTATAATTATTTTAAGAACAAGTATGTCGCTTCAGCAGAACCAAACTTATCAAATTTGTATCAAACAATGAGGCCTAAAGCAAATAAAAGCCAAAAGCTCAAGCTTCTCATCATTTGTCTTCTTGCCACCTTAATTCTCATCTTCATCGCGAAAGCAACTCTGACATCTTCACAGGAACACCATACTTCAGAACCTGAAAGATCAACGCATTGCTCTGGTGCCTGCAATAAGATCCCACGTTCCCTTGCTCAAGCTCTTATCCATTACTCGACTTCAATTATCACACCGCAACAAACGTTCAGAGAAATAGCAGTTACCAGTAGAATACTCGCCAAAAAGTCACCCTGCAATTTCTTGGTGTTTGGTTTAGGCCACGACAGTCTCATGTGGAGCTCACTCAACTATGGAGGCCGGACGATATTTCTTGAAGAAGATGAAGCATGGATAAAACAGATCAAACAACGGTTTCCAATGCTAGAATCTTACCATGTAACATACGACAGTAAAGTCAGCCAAGCAGACAATCTAATAGAAGTTGGCAAAGGACCTGAATGCACAGCCATTGGAGATCCAAGGTACTCAATGTGTCAACTAGCAGTCAAGGGTTTACCAGCAGAAATCTATGAGACTAGTTGGGATCTAATCATGGTCGATGCACCGACTGGCTACTTCGATGAGGCTCCTGGGAGAATGACAGCAATATACACTGCAGGAATGATGGCGAGGAACAGGGATCATGGAGGAGAGACTGATGTGTTCGTGCATGATGTTAACAGAGAAATAGAAGACAAGTTCTCTAAAGCTTTCTTGTGTGAAGGGTACATGAAGAAACAGGAAGGGAGACTAAGGCATTTTGTTATCCCTAGCTATAGAGATGGATCAGAATCAAATAGACCTTTTTGTCCATAGTGAAAAGATGTTACCTAGAGCAAATCTGTTTCTCCCAATCTTGAAAAATATCGCCATTGCTTTTTATTACTTCTTCACAACTCAATATTGAAGAGCTTAGAAAATAAAGTTTTGGGCAAATGGAAACTAGACTTTCTTAAATCAAGTGTTCCTGTAAATAAACATTGATATTGACAACTTTGTTTGAACATTTACTAGTAAAAGAGATTGAAAATGCTAACCAGGAGTAAAAACAGTTCAGATAAGAAAATTGAAACAAGGATTTTGTTGCTGTATCCATAAGGAAGAATAGATAAAATCTTACTACACAATACCAGAAACAGAATAAAAGAAGAAGCTAAAACTCTCCAAAGAGGACGAAACAGTATCAAATCTACCCTGCAAACTCCCAAATCTTCAATCTCTTGACTTCTTGTTGAAACAAGTTCCACGCTTTTCTTTTAAACTAGCCTTGGTGCAAGAGGAGAATTCTAGGCCGGAGGAGAGACGCTAGTGTTACAGTGATAAAGAGCAAACTTTAGTTGACAATATATAAAAAGAGTATCTATGTTGCTTCTAAAGGGAAACAGAGGTAATGAAAACATGTCGAATTCTATAACTAGCTTTTACCTTGTGACAAAGATGGCGGTTGGAACGCCCGGGGAAGGAGGATTATGCGTCAAGAGGGAAGCCTGTGGACCAGCTTTTGCAACATCATCGGGGTTACTTGCAGAACATATTTCAATCTCTTCAAGACCAACTACTTGCCGCTTGATCAAATCAATGTTACTCTTAAGGACTTCAATCTCTCCAAAAGGTAACCTCAAATTTAGAGCCTGCGTACCAATAGATATTGCCTCATCCTTCTTGAATTTAAGGAAAGGCATGCAATTTTTTTGAATTTGTTTGAAGTTTTCTGCTTGTCCCTCCTTCTGCAATACCTCCCTTAGCTCTGCAAGTAACTCTGAATCAGGGGCAAAACTACAGGTTTGTTGGTCAAATTTGCTTTGGAGAATCCTGAGGCAGTGAGCTCTCCATCCATCAAATTGCTCATTAACATATACTAAGGCTTTTAACTTCCCTTCTGCCACTGCTGTTATTTGAACACCTTTCTTAGCAGCCTTCTTGGAACCTAAGAGCTGTTTTTGTAGAAGCTTTCTCATTAGGACAATAGAATCTTGCAAGTACTTATTAGCACTCTTAAGAACCAAATCCGGATCATCTGATGATGGCCACCCTGCCGTTACCACACAACCTTCCTTCTTCAAAAGTTTCCTCCAAATAAATTCTGCAAACTGAGGACAGATTGGTTCAATCAGGCGTGTTTGCACATCCATAAAGCGCAGTACCAAGTCATGGTTCATGCCGCCACTGCCACAAGAGAGTCTATACTCATCTCGAGCAGCTTGTAAGTCGTAAAACCCATTCTTAAGTGCCTCCCTAAATAGACAGTCTTTGTATGCTTTTTCAGTCAATCTGATAGCAATGTTCATGTCATTCTCGAACACTTTGTCAGCATATGTAGATGGAGGACCCGTTCTCAAAGAAGATTCAGCAGCTAAAACTTCTTCCATCCATGTGAGTTCTTTAGTCAGCCGCAAAATTGCAGCATTCGCAGTTTCGAAGACAAAGTTAGCATCATCGACGCCATCACCAGCATCAGCCAAAGAAAACCTTGTAGCAGTGGCAGAGAATTCTTCAATAGCCTGGCGCAAGGTTCTGAAATTGCCAGTTGACTTCGACATTTTTTCAGAATTAAGCATGATGTGACCATTACATCTGATCCCTCGAGGCCAGTTACGGTTCGCCACTAGTGCAGTGTGGTTGTATATGAAAAATGTCAAATGGTTCTGAATGAGATCCTTTCCTGAGACTCGAAGATCTAGCGGATACCAGTAATCAAATTCTTGCTTCATCTTACCTAAGACAGCTGATGGAATATCAGATGATTTTGGGCACGGGCCATCACAGAAGAGATACTCCCAAACTTCATCAGTCATCTGCTGAGGGCTGATTGAAGACTTGCTGCCTTTATACATGTCTCCGTCGTGGAAGATATGGGAAACTGTATAATACGCCATATAAAGTGATGAATCGGATAAGGATTCCACAAGGAACTGTTCATCCCAGGGAATACGAGTTCCTAAACCAAAAGACCGCGAGCAAGCCCACTGATTGAGCCAGCTCAAAGTGTGCTCAAAGCCGTGCCTAGTTTCTTCCGAGTAGAGATTCATGTTAGATAAGCAGTCCTCAGCCCTTTTCCGCCATTCTGATTCGCCGTACGTTATGTACCACTGGTCTGTCAGAGCCACAACACACTCGTCACCCGATCTTGACATCACTGGTTTCTCGGGTTCACTGTATATGATTGCCTCGCCAGTCTCTATGAGCTTTGCCTTGATAATGGGCTTGATTTCTTGAACTTTCCTACCAACAAACTCTCCAATAAGCATGGTTCCTTCCGTGAATCCCTTCAGGTAAGTCAACCTCTTAGCCTCTACAAGCTTGTCCTTGTCATTTTGACTTTTAATTTTCAGATCCAAGCAGACTTTTTCAGCAGCCTTATCCCCAAACTCTGGAATATTGATAATAGGTACAATGTCAGAGGGCACCCACTCATCTTTCACTCCATACTTGGCTCGAAGAGCAGGCTTTGCTCTTAAATCCTGTAAAGCCATGTAATCATCAGGCGCATCACTAGGCACGCTGGTGACGATGCCAGTACCTTTGTTGGTCAGAATCGTTAACATGGGCAGAGCATATATGATTTCATTCACTGACAGAGGAGACCTCAACGGGAGTCCGATCAAATCATACCCGGTCAGCTCAATCAAGCAGGACGGCTTCTGCGGGATCTTTGAGAAGTTTTGGTACGCAAGGTTGAGTGCAGCTCTCTCAGTAAGGATGAAGACGTCGGTTTCATTGATCTCATAAGCTCCATACTTTCCATCAGGAAGTACCCATGCGTTTGTTTGTCCATACATGGTCTCAGGCCTCAAAGTAGCTGCAGCCAAAAACACTCTCTTACCTTCCAAAGGACCCAGTTTCAGAGGAAATGGCTGCACTGCTTCCATCTTAATAAGAGTGTACTCTTGAGGCTGAACACCTTCACCAGTAGCACGGTCGTGATCAGCACAAGGCTGGCCATCTAGAGGCGAGAATATTGTGTACCTACAGTCTTTGACAATCTTTCCCATAGATTTCAACTTCCTCATCTGCCACCTCACAAAGGCATCGAAAAAGGGATTAACATCAGTGGTCACAAAAGACCGTCTCCAATCACAACCCAATCCGTATGCCTTGAGATCTTCAACAGCCAAAGGGGGAAAGTAATACAACCATTCGTAAGGATCTTGGAATTTTGCAATCTCACTGTCAGTGAGACCAAAACTACGCATAATTTCCCACTGATAAACCTGTCCACCAGCTTTGGCAGCCACCTTTGACTTCTTGCCCCTGAACTGATCTGGTAAAGCTGGAGTATCACTGCTCTCCTCCTGAACTTCAGGCACTTGCTTAGTGTTGTCTTCAGCAGTAAACACAGGAGGATTTCCAAACTTCTGGATCTCACGAGAAAGCTTATCCGCAGAAGCTTTAATTGGCATACCAGTACAGTGGAAGCCGAATGGAAGAAGAACATTAGCCCCTCTCAGTCTATGGTAAGCAGAAGCAAAATCAACCTTTGACACTGAGAAAGCATGGCCAATGTGTAGATAACCATTCATATACGGGAAAGGGAAAGTTGAGAAGAACTTTTCTCCTGGCTCTGGAGGGGTCTCACGGGATATAGCCTTGAATACTTCCTCTTCTTCCCACCACTTTCTAACTGCTACCTCAATCTCCAGAAGACGATCTCTCCTCGCGAAGCTTTTCGTTTCAGACGCCATTAAGTGACAGTGCCTGCCCAAACAGAATCCAACGAATCAAACCAAAAACAATTATAACGATGATCGAAACAACAGAAAACTGAATCTACCCGCTTAGCAGAGAGAATCACCTTGAAGATGAACTTCCAGGAATAACGAATGGAGTCCACCGCGAAACCAATCGAAGATTTGACAAAAACTGAGCCAGTGGAAAATTACGAAGCCTTCTAGGGTTTTTCTTTTCAGAATAGGGTTAAAGAAACCCAAACCCAAATTTCAATCGATATACTTAACGGAAGGACTAACGGAATCTGATCCTATTGTATCAATTACTATAACCCGTTCCAAGTCCAACCCAATTACGTTTACGGGCCAAAGCCACTAAAGACTCAAGATATTTGGGCACTTGTCCACGAAGAGATTATATAAGATACAAGGATACTTACGATTAAGGTTCGACAATCTATTTCTCCACTAGTATGCCATAGTGTGCGTCTTTTACAAACTACAGCCTTCTTCAAATATATCCATCAGGAGAAATATTTAATCAATTTCACCAGAGAAGTTAACAACCCATTTCCATATTGGTCTTTTCAGTAGGCTTGATTCGAACCATCTATCGAATCGAATGCATTCTAAATTTAACCAAATTGTAACATGAGTAACATGAGTGTTAAAAATAGATCCGACCCGTGGTTGTCTTCTCCAAGAAAAAATAGAACCCTTGTTAAGAAATCTAGAGACAACACACATAAAGTGCACTGAATGATATAGATTTACTTATCACGTCTCAATGTGGTTTTATAGCTTTTACAATAACTGAAGCAAATAAACAGAAGCAAGCTAAAAACTAGGACACAACTCCACTAGCTTAACCACTAAGCTAGATAAGCGTAAGAACAGAATCAAATTGAAACAAACTATGAGAGACACGTCTCTCTTATTCCTAAACTTGCAGACACAACAACTAACGACTTGACACAATGAAACCAACAATCCCTCCCCTGAACTGAACTCTTCTCAAGAACTCAGTTCAAAGTGCTCATCCCCAAAGCTTCGCGGATCCTCTGTAACGCTGCCATCTTCAAAGGTTTTGTCATAGTATTCGCCAACTGTTCCTTAGTACTGCAATAATTGAGCTTAATGACTCCTTCCTTAACCAAATCTCGGAGAAAATGATAACGAACCTTGATGTGTTTGGACCTTCCATGTAAAACAACATTTTTTTACAGCTTGATGGTAGAAGTATTATCACATAACAGCATCATTTCTCCTCCTTGATCGTATCTGATTTCCCTTAGGACTCTTCCCATCCAAATCACTTGACAAGCGCAGGTTGCAGCTGCTACATACTCTGCCTCGGTTGTTGACAGCGTTACAATAGGTTGTTTTCTTGACGACCAGGAAACAGCTCCTCCTCCCAGTAAGAACACGTAACCTGAAGTGCTCTTGCTGTCATCAATGTCTCCCGCGTAATCACTATCTGTGTACCCAATGAGCCCCACTCTTTCCTCTTTCTTGTACCAGATCCCACACTCCATAGTCCTCTTCAGATAACGCATAATCCTTTTTACGACAACAAAGTGTAACTGTGTAGGATTGGCCATGAAACGACTGATGAGACACACCACAAACATCAGATCAGGACGTGTTGCTGTCAAGTACATTAAGCTTCCTACCATCTGCTTATACAGAGTTGCATCGACCTTTATGCATGCCTCGTCTCGACCAATTTTCTGACCCGGAACGATTGGATTGCAGACAGGATTAAAACTCTGCATTCCAAATCTCTCAATGACCTCCGCTGCATATTTTCTTTGACAGATAAAGATGCCATCGTGTTTCTGCACAACTTCTATACCAAGAAAGTATCTCATTCTCCCTAGATCAGTCATATCGAATTCCCTTTTCATAGACCTTTTGAACTCAGTTAATAATTCTTCATCATCTCCAATGAAAAGTAAGTCATCAACATAGATGCTAACTATGAGTACTTTACCCTTTTTGCGCTTAATAAGCTTCAATCCGACTGAACCAGGCTCGTGGTGCCTGTTTTAATCCATACAGAGCTTTGTGCAATTTGTAAACCATATGCTCCTTGCCAACTGCTTCATACCCTTGAGGTTGTTTCATAAAAACATCCTCCTTCAGTTCTCCATGGAAGAATGCTGATTTCAAATCCAGCTGATGAATTCCCCAACCTCGTTGAGCTGTCATTGCAATTATCATTCTTACAGTATCCATTATGGCCATAGGTGCAAAGACTTCTGTATAGTTGATCCCATAATCCTGAGCATAGCCTTTCGCGTCAAGTCTGGCTTTGAATTTGTCGACTTCTCCTAGCTCATTGAGCTTAGTTTTGTAGATCCATTTTACCCCGATTGCCTTTGCTCCATCTGGAAGTGTCACCAGCGACCAAGTCTGATTTCTCATTATGGAACTTATTTATGTATCCATCGCATCTTTCCACCTTTCCTGTTTTGCAGCTTCTTGGAAAGTTGTTGGATCTGAGATGACCATGAACGCAGTGCTTATCATGTTTGCCTCTTCCTCAACATCAGACAACTCTTCTCCAGATGTGTAATCAGCTTGCCAAGCAGGAGGTCTTCTTGTTCTGCCCAAACGTGAGGAGGATGCTTCTGTATGAGTCAGTGGTATTGGAGCTTCATCATTTTGAGTCTCGACTTCTTCTGTTTCTGTTCCCTCCTCCTCGTTTTCATTTTCTTCTTGTTCATTCTCATTTTCCCATTCAAGTTCCATATCTTGTTCTGTCGAATGGCTAATGTTCCATTCCCACTTCTTCTCTTCTTCGAACTTCACATCTCGGCTAATGTAAGTCTTTTTTTCTATCGGGTCAAACATCTTGAACGCTTTTGACTCACTACTGTATCCAATCATGACACATTTCACACTCTTATCATCGAGTTTGCTTCTTTTTACATCAGGAACGTGAACATGCTCAATGCAGCCAAAGATCAGAAAGTACTCCACAGAAGGTTTGTTACCACTCCATGCTTCCTCAGGGGTCATATCTTTAACGATCAATGTAGGTGAGCGATTAAGGACATGATTTGCCCATTGTAATGCATCAGGCCAAAAACATTTTGGCACCTCTTTCTCTGACAGAGCAGCTCGCACCATGTTCATGATGGTTCGGTTTTTGCGTTCTGCAATACCGTTGTGTTGTGGAGTATACAATGTTGTCAATTGTCGCCTAATGTCGTGCTCCTTACAATATTCTTTGAACTCGGTGGAATTGTACTCTCCTCCTCTGTCTGTTCTGAGACATTTGATGAAGTTTTCCGTTTGTTTTTCAGCAAATGCCTTGAACTCCTTGAACTTGAGAAATGCTTCTGATTTCTCTGTTACAAAATATATCCAAGTTTTTCGAGAGAAGTCATCACTGAAGCTTATTAAGTACCTCTTCTGGCTTATGGATGGTGGAGTGATCGGACCATAGAGATCAGAATGGATGAGCTGCAGCTTCTCGGTGGATCTCCATTTACTTTGTTTTGAAAATGATACTCTGTGTTGTTTGCCCTTGACACACGCTTCACATGTAACCTTCACGTGTCAATTTCTGGTAAACATGTGACTATTTCCTTGCTACAAAGTGTGTGGAGCCCTTTGTAGTTGAGATGACCATAATGATGATGCCACAGTTCAACCTTGTCTGCAACATCAATCTGCAAGCACCTCTCTTCATTCATCTTTTCATTTGATTCTCCCAGCAAAATAAACATCTGATTAGTACTCATGATTGATTCAACAATTTTTCCTCTTGTGGGATGATATATACAGCAAGTTCGTTGTTCCCCTCCTTTGAACAGAACATCTAATCCCTTATCTTGAAGCTGCCCGACACTTAGAAGATTGTTCTTCAAATCTGGAACAAGATATACGTCGTTCACCACATAGCTTATTCCATTAAGCGTGATTTTCACCACCCCTTTTCCACTGACCACAAGTTTGTGATCGTTCCCGAGCTTAACATTGTGGGTGAAGGTAGTGTCCAAGCTTGAGAACATACCCTTCTCACCACACATATGATTCGAACATCCAGAGTACACAAACCACACATCTCCTCTCTTGGTGCCCTCAAGCTCAACATGTGCCATGAGCAAGACTTCTTCTTTCTCTGTGATTTCTGCGAAGTTTGCTTCATTTGGACATTCATTTGCAAAATGTCCAAACTTGTGACGAGCGTAGCACTCGATCGTTGCCTTGTTAAAGGAGCGTCCTCTGCCTCTGCCTCGACCTCGAGAAACTCCTTTTCATCTGCCTCCAACGTGAAGCGCTTGTTCATCTTCTTCATAACTGCTTTTCCGGAACTTGTTCTTATGAACAGCTAGAGAACTTTGCAATTCATCAATTGTCATAGACTCTGTGTCTCTAGACTCCTCAATTGATACAACCACATAGGTAAACTTGTCAGATAGAGTTCGAAGGATCTTCTCGACTATCTTCGAATCTGTCATAATTTCTCCATTACTTCTCATCTTGTTAGACACAGTCATTACTCGTTTGAAGTAATCATCGATTTTCTCATCATTCATCATTGTGAGGACTTTGAAATCCCTTCTTAGCGTCTGTAGAAGAGATCGCTTCACCCTTTCATTGCCACCAAACTTTCTTTTCAACGATTCCCAAATAATTTTGGATGTAGATCGATCCAAAATCTGCTCAAACACTTCCCGGTCAATTGCCTGGAACATAAAGTGTTTCACTTGATGATCTTTCATCTTCAGCTCCTCAAGGTTCTTCTGCTGCACTGCAGACACTTCACTTCCTCCTGGTGGTTCGACATAGCCTTCTGCAACAAGACTCCACAAGCCCTTTGCACGCAGGAGGTTTTCCATCAATTCGCTTCAATGATCGTAATGACCATCAAAGCGAGGTATTTTGATAAGCGACTTATCATCACTCATTTTGTTTCTCTCTTTGATCACTCGAGTAGTGTTTTGCTCTGATACCAATTGTTAAGAAATTTAGAGACAACACACATAAACTGCACTGAATGATATAGCTTTACTTATCACGTCTCAATGCGGTATTATAGCTTTGACAATAACAGAAGCAAATAAACAGAAGCAAGCTAAAAACTAGGACACAACTCCACTAGCTTAACCACTAAGCTAGATAAGCGTAAGAACAAAATCAAATTGAAACAAACTATGAGAGACACGTCTCTCTTATTCCTAAACATGCGGACACAATGACTAACGACTTAACACAATGAAACCAACAACCCTAAATTACGAAATATGAAAATCACGATTTGAGAAAAAGGTAAAGATATGTCAAATTTCCAATAAACTTATGAGCACAGATGATTGGTCTGATAATGATGGTCCCAAATGGAGAGCTTGAATCTTGATGAACGGACGCGAAGAATGACCTTATGAGCTTAAGTGATTTTGATAGTCTTCTTCTATGATGAAATATACCTTTCGCCGCTTAGAGCTTTTTCTCCGGTTTACTCAACCGTTGATTAAACGAAGTTGAGTCATTGTTACAGAGAGTACGAAGAAGAAAATTAATCAATACACTATCCCCCTTTAGAAGAATCTATTGGGGTTTTTATAGATTGAGAATCGTTTATCCGTAACGGTCTCGATTTCAATCTTATCTCTTTGTATTGCTCGAGCTTATATCTTCTCTTCTTGAGCCATTTTTCTCTGCTCTTGTTTTTCATTCAATGGAGTTTTGCTTGAGGCCAACTAGGAGTTGCGGTGTGGGCTTTAGTGAAAATCCGGCCCATCAAATTGTTGTAGTCAACCCAACAATCCCCCACTTGATTTCAAACATATTTCTGATCAACTACATTGATTTGTCTAGAAGACTTTGAATCAATCTGTTCTGTAACAAAGCACATTATTATGAAATGTTACGTTTACAAAAGTGTTTGTACTGTAACTTTGTTGCTCTACTATGTTATTCTTTTACTCTGTAAAAGACATTACTAATGACTACATACAAGATCCTTCTTGTATCACATAGGTCTGATTGTCATTCCTCTTGGAACTCCTCCCTCAATTGACTTATGAATATCCATAGACTTATCCAAGTTCTTCTCATGCTCTTACTTTGCTTTGACCTTTTGAACCATGGCTTAAATGAATGGGTCCAATGGTAAAGAGCTTTCAGATTTGCACAGAACTTTATCCAAGTCATACCCAATTCCTTTGTCGTTTCATTAACCATTCAGTCACACAAAGCTGTTGTGAACGAGTTTGTTATGTTCTTTACCAGATCTCACAAATTCAATGGACACAACCCCTGCTTCCATGAGCCCTCTCAGGACCTTGTGCCACATTTTGATGTGTCTTTTATCCATTGTATAGCTGGTTCCTTGCCACACCAATGGTTGCTTGTGAGTCACATTTTATCATGATAGAAGAGCACAGTTTATCGATCATTGGTAGACCTGCAAACACACTTCTCAGCCAGTCAGCTTCTTGCGCGGCTAGTTTCAGAGCTATGAGCTTGAATTCCATTATAGATCTTGCAATGCATGTTTGCTTTCTGGATCTCCACGACACCGCTCCTCATGCAAGCATAAAAACATATCCACTAGTTGAGTTGATCTCATCATTATCTATCATCCAAATTGCATCACAAAATGCCACAAACACGCATGCAGATCTTTTGTACTTCAAGTTCTAGCTTTGAGTTCCTTTGAGGTATCTTAGCAAACGGTCCACTACTTTCCAGTGATATTCATTTGGACTGCTTGTGTATCGACTCAGTCTGCTCACCGCATATGCAATGTCTGGCCTTGTGCAGTTCATCAGGTACATTACATTTCCTAGGATTTTTGCGTACTCGCTATACCTTAAACTTTCTCTTCTATTTCTTGCACAGGTGTATGGATGACTCATATGGTGTCCTAGCACCAGGTTTGTCCCAGAAGTCGAACTTCTTGAGGATTTTTTCCATATAGTGTGATTGTGACAAGCTGAACCCCTCTTCAGTCTTGGCCACCTTGATTCCCAGAATCACGTCTACTTCTTTAAGGTCCTTCATCTTGAACATTAAACACAAAAACTTTTTATCCTTCTAAACTATTATCAAGTTAGATCCCTTAATCAACATATCATTAACATATAAACATATTATCACATATCCAGAGTCACTCGTTTTGCTGAAAATACAGGTATCTCCGGAGTTAGTCGAGAACCCATCCTCAACTAGAGTCAAGCTAAATTTTTCAAACCATTTTTGGGATCTTGTTTCAGACCGTAGAAAGACTTATTCAATTTATAAACCTTTGCTTCATGTCCTTCTATCACAAATCCTTATGGTTGAATCATGTAAATTTCTTCATCTAATTGAAGGATGAGGCAGCAGCTAGAAGCATTATGACTGAGGAAAATTTGGTAATTGGGCCATAAGTATCTAAGAAGTTTACTCCCTGTTTTTGAGTGTATCCTTGTGCCACTAATCGAGCCTTGAATTTGTCTATCGAACCATCTGCTCACAGTTTCTTCTTCATTATCCATTTGCACCTCATTGCCTTGCAACTGATGGGAAGATCTACTATCTCCCAAGTGTGATTTGAGGTGATGGACTCGTATTCCCTGTCTATTGCTTCTTTCTAGAATAAGGCATCGATGGATTGCATAGCTTCAGAGTAGGACAAAGGCTCTTCTTCCAGCAGATGGGTGAAGACAATCTCTTCGTTTATTTAATCCTCATCAGTGATAAAATATGTTATGAAGTTTGCATTGTAGTTTGTACATGATCTAATTCTGTTACTTCTTCTTGGTTCTGTATCGTTCACAATTTCTACGGATCTCTTATAAGATTCCTTTGCTGATATGATACAGTTTACTATGGAGTCTTGAATTTGAGTTGATGTACCACTTAACTCGGCCCTTCTCTTGAATGGAAAGATCTCTTCGAAGAATTCCACATCTCGAGACTAAATTACATGTCCAAGAGTCATGGCTGTTTTGTCGAAAGTGATGCATGTGTATGCGGCACTGTTCACTGCATACCCTATGAAGATGATGTCATAGGTCTTTGTTCCGATGTCACTTCTTTAAACTTTGGCCGTCCTAGTTTTGTTAAACATCCCCAAGTTCTGAGATAGTTCAGATTTGAAGGAAAACATTTCCAGGTTCTTATGGAGTGTCTCTAATCTTCTAGTGAGTCACTTTGTTGAGGATGTGACATGCACATAGAACTGCTTCCCTCCCCACAATTGGTCACGCATTTCCGAGCTTAGCAGCATCGCGTTCATCATGTTTCCGAGCGTTCTGTTCTTCCTTTCAGCAATCCCATTCTGCTATGGAAAGTAAGACGTCGAAGTTTCATGAATGATTCCTTCCTTTATGCAGTATTCACTTAATTTTTCCGACATGTATTATCCTCATTTGTCTTATCTTAACCTCTTGAGTATTCTCCTCCTCCGACATGTATTATTCTCAAACGCTTCATCCTTGGATTTTAGTAGATACATTTGTGAATCTTGAAAAATCATCAAAGAAGGTAATGTAGTAGTTATTTCCTCCTCTGCTTGAGGTGTTTTTAAAGTCTGCAATATTAGAATGGATCAGTTCAGGTTAAGATGAAGAACGAGATATTTGATTCTTGAAAGGCATTCTTGCATGTTTAGCCTCCACACAAATTTTGCATTTCATAGAGCTAAAGTTGATTTTGTCCTGAATCAAATTCACTTGTTTCAATTTTTTCACAGATTGACATTCAAGTGCCCAAGTCTACTATGCCATGAAACAAGACTCGAGACTAAGTAGGCAGAATCCTTCATTTTATTCATGTTATCAGTTTACAACACAACGAGGTTTCCACAACAATAGGCTTTACCCACATTCATTTTTTGTTAAGACTAACATTCCAGCATATATAGTTTGCTTAACACTAGTATTTATTACTAGAGCACTAGAAATTAAGTTCCTACGCATTTTAGGCATAAAGAGAGTCTTTGTTAAAGTGAGAGATCTCCCTGACGACAGTTTCAGCTCAACATCTCTGATTCCCTCGACTTTCAGTCCTCTAGCATCTCCCAAGTAGAATGTGTTGTTTTCATTCTCTTCCAGTCTTTTGAACAGAGATTTATAGTTGCAAATATGTCTTGTGGATCCTGAATCTACAATCCATTCCACTTTATCTGATGTAGTGAAAGCTTTAGTAACCACAACAACAATGTCCTCGGTCATATGTGCTTCAGACTCTTTATTTTGTTGTTGTGGAAGTTTACACTCGAATTTCTTATGGCCAGTCTTGCCGCAATTCCAACATTTCGTCTTCCTTTTGAACTTGACGGGCTGCTTCTGTTTAATTCTTTTCTCTTGATCTTTGTTCTTCCATTTTCCTTTTCCATTGCACGTGTAGTTCTCTGCAAGATTAGCATCAGATATATAAGAACTAGATTATGAGTTCTTATTGTGATACCTCATTTTGGCTTCCTTGATTAAAATGTTTGATATTAACTCGTCAAGACACATTTTTTTCTTCTCGTGTTTGAGTTTTGACCTTCAACTGCTTCAAGAATATGGTAATTTTTCTATTGGAACTAGAGCTGCAAGGTGATTGTCAATGCTCATTCCCTCTGCTTGAATTCTTGAGACTATAGCTTCATAGTCATGGAGTTGATCAAACACATGAATATCATCTCTGATTTTAAATTTTGTTCATTGAGATGTGATGTACTGCTTCTTCCCCTCATATTCTCCTTAATACTTCTTCTTGAGATTCATCCAGATTTCTTTTGCAGAGTCAAAGTTCACATAGATGTCAAACAGCTTCTCTGAGAGGTGGCGTATTATGTGTCCTCTGCAAGTTCTGTTGTGTTCTTCAATAATATCATCTCTTTTATGTTTCTTAGGTTCTGTTTCAACAGGGTCAGGTGAGGCCTTCTTGGATGAGGCTTGAGACAGACCGGTGACGTCGATTCCTCCGATTGATTCTTCATCTTCTAGGAGAATGTATTCAAGTCCGGTTTCCTGGAAGAAAAAAAACAACTCCTCCGACCACCTCCGATAGTTTGCTCCGGTGAGAGGTTGCATCTTGGATAAGTCGGGTACTATATCCGTGTTTCTCCATTCGAAATCCAGCGAACAATCGAGTCGCTTAAGATTGTTGGAGAATCGTTTGATTCTTGACGATTGCAGATGAGCGACAAATTCCAAATAGAGAATCAGAGCTTGAATCTTGAAAAACAGATGCGAAGAATGACCTTCTAAGCTTAAGTGATAACGATAGTCTCCTCCTATGATGATATATACCTATCGCCGCTTAGAGATTTTTCTCCGGTTTACTCAATCGTTGATTAAATGAAGTTGAGTCATTGTTATAGAGAGTTCGAAGAAGAAAATCAATCAATACACTATCCCCCTTTTAAAGAATCTGTTGGGGTTTTTATAGACTGAGAATCGTTTATCCGTTACGGTCTCGATTTCAATCATCTATTTGTATTGCTCGAGCTTATCTCTTCTCTTCTTAAGTGATTCTTCTCTGCTCTTGTTTTTCTGTCAATGGAGTTTTGCTTGAGGCCAAGTAGGAGTTGCGGTGTGGGCTTTAGTGAAAATTCGGCCCATCAAATTGTTGTAATCAACCCAACAAAATCCATTTTTCAGAGATGCTTATTGATATTCCTTTTACTTGTTGATATTTGTTGTTGCTTGTGGATGACAAACACATATTCAAATGGGTTGATGAAGCTTTTGTGAGTGAGTTGGAGACATAGTCCAAATCGGTTGAGATTGAGAAGGTTGTGATGGAGTTCCAAAACCTGCAAAGGAATGAAGCGTTAGATGAAGTTGTTGTTGTAATTGGTAACTCTTAGTGGAGGATGAAGAAATTGATGGTTGTTATCATGGTTTTAGGTTCCATTGTAACCATTGGTATCATAAAGATCTTGAGTTAAATATGATCTTCATTGTTAGTTGTTGTCTTGGTTTTGTGTTATGTGATTATGTATTATAAGAGATTGTTGTTATGTGTTTTCTAAGTTAAATTGAATGAGAGTTTAAGTTAAATTGAATCTAGTTTTTAAGAGCTTGCAAATGGCATGGGGACGGCTGTTTTGTCACGTTTTACGTTTTGGGAACGTTTCCGTGACAGGGACGTCATGGGGACAGTTTGTGGACGTCTCTATCCCATTCTTAAAATTGGGGACGTTGAGTGGTTTTTGGGATGATCTAGTCTAAAGATGAAGACGTTTTTGAGACATTTCAAATATAAATTAGGAAATTAGATTAGTTAAATAAATATGGAAAAACAGGTTGAATCCAAGTCGTGTTTAGCATTTGGTTTACATCCACAACAATCTTCGTCTTTTATCAAGGAATTCTAATGCTAATACCAAGATGTGGGATGTGAGTGGAGATGACTTTGATTCCATGGAAGGTGCAAGATTTTTGGAGTTGGATGGTCTCAACTAAATAAATGCTAGACCGTAGTAGAACACTTGGGCCTTATAAATGTTTCCATCTCCACGCCCCATACTGAGATTATGTCCAACTTCTACCTCGTTCTCTTCTTCGTTATCGTCGTTCACTTCTTCTTCACTGCGAATCCGACCGAAATCAACACCACTAGCTTCGACTAAAGCCATAGTCGAGTTTCAGAGAAGAGAGGAACCACGATTTGTACTCAATCGGGACTTTCTTTTTCGATTTCATGATGGAGCAATAACGATTGAAGAGGAGAAAAGCGTTTTTGGGTTTCAATTTTCTTGAATGTTTTTAATCAGGATCATAAAGCATTCTAAGGTTTGTTATTGGGTCATAAAATTCACGGTTTAGTATCTAATCGGGTCGTAATTGGACATTTACTAGTTAATTATTGGTTAACGACAAACTGGGCAACAGTAAACCGAAACAAACCCAATTTAGTGTGGCAAGGAAATCGATTGTTAGCTTCTCGTGATGGTGAAATTGATTGAACATTTCTCCTGGTGGATATATTCGAAGAGGACCCTAGTTTGTGGGGAACGCACACTATAGCATATTTCTGGTAGATTACCCTAAAGTTAATGGCATTATCATGTAATCAGTTTCATAAAAAGATACAGACTTTTATGAATACTAGAATTACACCTACCATTCAAGATTACAAATAATTGCCTTGTAAATCTTCATTTCTGCATTTTGTATGAACAATTCCAAACTTCATAATTGATATAAATGTTATCTTTGAGTTATTATTAACAACAAAAAAACACAAATGCAGCTTGCACATTGTTAACTAGTTGTAACAAAAGTCTCGTAAAGATATTGGCTTTTTAAGTGCAATACAAACAAAGCCTTTCAAGACGATGAGCAACAAGGCTTCTTAACGTTTAATTCAGAAGACGCAACATCAATTGTTTGCCCTTCCTTGATGTTGGCATTTGCAGTTGCCTGATCGGAGGATATCGATTTCTTGCTGATGATCCTATAAATCTCCGAGAGTATAGTCTGAAAAGCCTTTTCTACGTTTAATGCCTCGAGGGCTGATGTCTCGATGAAAGATAAGCCTTCTTTCTCTGCATAGCTCTGAGCATCTTCTGTGGCAACTGCTCTGAGATGCTTTAGATCTGTCTTGTTTCCAATCAACATGATCACGATGTTGGAATCTGCATGGTCTCTGAGTTCTTTTAACCACCGGCTTACATTCTCAAAAGTTGTTGGCTTAGTGACGTCGTAGACCAAGAGAGCTCCAAGAGCACCTCTGTAGTAAGCGCTGGTGATGGCTCTGTATCGTTCTTGCCCAGCTGTGTCCCATATCTGAGCTTTCACAGTCCTTCCTTCCACCTTAAAAATAGATTCAAGGTTTTGCCAAAAGGTTATTTCTGATATACTAAGCACCAGATGCATACCGAATAAAAATATAAAGTAGTTTCTATGATTGGAGTCTGCAACATACTTGTCTTGATACAATTGGCAAACTTGCACACCAACAACCGAGAAACAAAAATCAAGACTGAGAAGGAACAACGGTGATACATAATTGAGTACAAAAATTTACCTTTTTATGGACAGACTCTTTAACAAATGTAAATTCTGTTGTAAATCTATTTCAGTTTTACTATGAAGAGATTTTTAGATCTACCTTGAACAAGGTTTTAGATCTGACATGCGAGACAGCCTCACGCCAAACTAGCCAAATACCAAAGTACCAAGAGATTTCAAATAGCAGACTATCAAGAGACCAAATATCATGAAGAACATAAACACCACACATGAGTAAACATTAAATCCAAACGAGACACAAAGGAAATGGATAGATACATATGAAGTATGAACACACATACGGATCGAACCAAAGAGTAACGGTGCACAAAATACCACGACTTGAGTAAGTCCATCCTGAATTCCAGAAAATTATAACTAATACTAGATCGTGAAACACTAAGATTACACCATAGAGAGACGTATACATACTTGGAGAGTTCGAGTAGCGAATTCGACGCCGATAGTAGATTTGGATTCCAAGCAAAACTCATTTCGAGTGAATCTAGACAAAAGATTTGACTTTCCGACACCGGAGTCTCCAATCAAAACCACTTTAAACAAGTAGTCGTATTCTTCATCGGGTCTTCTCGCCATTGTTACACTTATCTCGAGGAAAGCGAGATTTGTGATTTTGAAAAAGTTAGGACTCCTTAAGAATAGAAGGAGAAGAAGAAGGAAATATAATTGAGAATTGTTTTTGAGAGAAAACAAATTATGTTATGGTCCTAAATACCCCTAGATCTTTTTTTGCTTAACGACGCGTCAATGACTTGACTTACCAGTTGGGCTTAAAAAAGCCTACAAGTATTTCGAATGTGTGATTATATTAAATCCAAATTATAATTGGGTCAATACGAATTCAAACGTTTGACCAAACTGGTTAAGTTCTAGCAAATAACGTATAGTAACTGGTTACCGACAAAAACACAAGATACTTTAGACGACTTTTTACCAACAAAATCTAAACCGAAAATAAAATACAACCAAAATCTAAACCAAACTAAACCGAACTTAACCATGGAAATACTCCCCGAAACCACATTGTAAAAACCCTAATTCGTATCGTACTTCACCACTCTTTTATAGCTTTCTCTCCGTCACAGTTGCGCTTCTCTCGATTTGCTCACACGGAAGATTTCTAGAACGTCTGGTAAGGTTCATCGATCGAACATTTATATTTTTCGATTAGCTTTGTTTCATCGGCATGACTACATCGATTTTTCTGTTTCACAATTGTGAGTTCACTGATTGATGTTTTCTTTGGAACCAGATCCGATATCAGAACTCGAAGTTCGTATATATTCCGTCTGAGCAATGGCTTTGGTGAGTTCTCTATGATATTCTTCTGTCACTATTTTTCGTTTCTCAGTTTACTGTGTTCGATCGCATACTGTATTGAAAAATTGCTATGGTTTGTTATCATCGTATAGAAGCAATAATCAATTGTAGTCATTCAATTTAGTGATC
>JAKUCM010007032.1:0-29164 GCA_023374145.1 Lepidium sativum | reverse complement strand
GTTTATGCAATTGATTTTCGATTTTAAGTCTATGTTTTATTTCATGAATTCTGAGTAAGTTAGTCTAGGGTTCTTGAGGAAAGGGTGAGATTAGGGGAAAACTTAGGGATTTCTAGATTTGTCTATGTTTAAATAAGGTCTTAGATCTCTTTAGTTTAAGTGTTCTTAATGCTTGTTTCTTTCTGATCAATTGAAATTCGATCTCTTGGTGAATCCCCCCCGAGAGGCGTTTGGGGAATCACTTGAACATGCTTAAATTAAGATAGCATCTTCCTAGCTCAAGAGATTGATTGTCTAGGGTGTTATTAGGCTTTTTAAGGTCCATACTTAAGGCCTCTTGAATTTCCAATCGTTGGGCGAGAGTCAAGTCAGGTTGTCTTTTAGGAGAGATCCATTGCGCAAGAGCGAATGTGATTACTTTGTGATTCCTTGCTTAGAGGTCATCTAAATAGGTTGATAGATAAGTCTAGAACCCCTAGGAATACCCTAATCATTGATCCTAATCCTCGAGAACCCGTTTTTCCCTTATTGCACTTTATTAGTTTCACTATTGCTTTACTTTTAATGCTCTCTTTTTACATTCTAATACTCTGTTTCATTTTTAGCATTTTGTTTTAAGATTTCGTTGTCACCTAGGTAGATCACCACTCACTAAAACCGAATTTGGCTTAGATTAGAATAAGTAGATTATATCTTGATTGCTTGTTACTCTCCCAGTGGATTGACACCATACTGTACTGCAATTGATTAAATAGACAGTTTGGTATTTGAGAAAACACCGCAAAAACTTGTTTATCAACTTTATAACTCAACCAAAATACTTCATGACGGGTTCACCAGTAGACATAGCGTCTAGATTAAGGTAAAATTGTTATGTTAAGACCTATGATACCACTGTAAGTTGGCTTAGCACAGTTTCTCATGTCAAAATGACATTAAGTTGCTTGAACCTAGCTAAATGAGATCACATGTTTAGAAGGATCATATGAACATGGCTATACGTTAGGATAAAAGTCGACTTCATACCTCAACCAAAATACTTCATGACGGGTTCACCAGTAGACATAGCGTCTAGATTAAGGTAAAATTGTTATGTTAAGACCTATGATACCACTCTAAGTAGGTTTAGCACACTTTCTCATGTCAAAATGACATTAAGTTGCTTGAACCTAGCTAAATGAGATCACATGTTTAGAAGGATCATATTAACATGGCTATACGTTAGGATAAAACTCGACTTTATAACTCAACAAAAATACTTCATGACGGGTTCACCAGTAGACATAGCGTCTAGATTAAGGTAAAATTGTTATGTTAAGACCTATGATACCACTCTAAGTAGGTTTAGCACACTTTCTCATGTCAAAATGACATTAAGTTGCTTGAACCTAGCTAAATGAGATCACATGTGTAGAAGGATCACATGAACATGGCTAGACGTTAGGATCAAACTCGACTTCATAACTCAACCAAAATAGTTCATGACAGGTTCACCATTTGACATGGCGTTTAGATTAAGGGAAAATTATTATGTAAAGACCTATGATACCACTCTAAGTTGGCTTAGCACACTTTCTCATGTCAAAATGACATTAAGTTGCTTGAACCTAGCTAAATGAGATCACATGTTTAGAAGGATCATATGAACATGGCTATACGTTAGGATAAAACTCGACTTTATAACTCAACCAAAATACTTCATGACGGGTTCACCAGTAGACATAGCGTCTAGATTAAGGTAAAATTGTTATGTTAAGACCTATGATACCACTCTAAGTAGGCTTAGCACACTTTCTCATGTCAAAATGACATTAAGTTGCTTGAACCTAGCTAAATGAGATCACATGTTTAGAAGGATCATATGAACATGGCTATACTTTAGGATAAAACTCGACTTCATAACTCAACCAAAATAATTCATGACGGGTTCACCAGTAGACATAGCGTCTAGATTAAGGTAAAATTGTTATGTTAAGACCTATGGTACCACTCTAAGTTGGCTTAGCACACTTTCTCATGTGAAAAATGACATTACGTTGCTTTGAATCTAGCTAAAAGAGATCACACGTGTACAAGGATCATATGAACATGGCTATACTTTAGGATAAAACTCGACTTCATAACTCAACCAAAATAGTTCATGACGGGTTCACCAGTAGACATAGCGTCTAGATTAAGGTAAAATTGTTATGTTAAGACCTATGGTACCACTCTAAGTTGGCTTAGCACACTTTCTCATGTCAAAATGACATTAGGTTGCTTGAACCTAGCTAAAAGAGATCACATGTTTAGAAGGATCATATGAACATGGCTATACTTTAGGATAAAACTCGACTTCATAACTCAACCAAAATAGTTCATGACGGGTTCACCAGTAGACATAGCGTCTAGATTAAGGTAAAATTGTTATGTTCAGACCTATGGGACCACTCTAACTTGGCTTAGCACACTTTCTCATGTGAAAAATGACATTACGTTGCTTTGAATCTAGCTAAAAGAGATCACACGTGTACAAGGATCATATGAACATGGCTATACTTTAGGATAAAACTCGACTTCATAACTCAACCAAAATAGTTCATGACGGGTTCACCAGTAGACATAGCGTCTAGATTAAGGTAAAATTGTTATGTTAAGACCTATGGTACCACTCTAAGTTGGCTTAGCACACTTTCTCATGTGAAAAATGACATTACGTTGCTTTGAATCTAGCTAAAAGAGATCACACGTGTACAAGGATCATATGAACATAGCTAGACGTTAGGATAAAACTTGACTTCATAACTCAACCAAAATAGTTCATGACGGGTTCACCAGTAGACATAGCGTCTAGATTAAGGTAAAATTGTTATGTTAAGACCTATGATACCACTCTAAGTAGGTTTAGCACACTTTCTCATGTCAAAATGACATTAAGTTGCTTGAACCTAGCTAAATGAGATCACATGTTTAGAAGGATCATATGAACATGGCTATACGTTAGGATAAAACTTGACTTTATAACTCAACCAAAATACTTCATGACGGGTTCACCAGTAGACATAGCGTCTAGATTAAGGTAAAATTGTTATGTTAAGACCTATGATACCACTCTAAGTAGGTTTAGCACACTTTCTCATGTCAAAATGACATTAAGTTGCTTGAACCTAGCTAAATGAGATCACATGTTTAGAAGGATCATATGAACATGGCTATACGTTAGGATAAAACTCGACTTTATAACTCAACCAAAATACTTCATGACGGGTTCACCAGAAGACATAGCGTCTAGATTAAGGTAAAATTGTTATGTTAAGACCTATGATACCACTCAAGTTGGCTTAGCACAGTTTCTCATGTCAAAATGACATTAAGTTGCTTGAACCTAGCTAAATGAGATCACATGTTTAGAAGGATCATATGAACATGGCTATACGTTAGGATAAAAGTCGACTTCATACCTCAACCAAAATACTTCATGACGGGTTCACCAGTAGACATAGCGTCTAGATTAAGGTAAAATTGATATGTTAAGACCTATGGTACCACTCTAAGTTGGCTTAGCACACTTTCTCATGTGAAAAATGACATTACGTTGCTTTGAATCTGGCTAAAAGAGATCACACGTGTACAAGGATCATATGAACATGGCTATACTTTAGGATAAAACTCGACTTCATAACTCAACCAAAATAGTTCATGACGGGTTCACCAGTAGACATAGCGTCTATATTAAGGTAAAATTGTTATGTTAAGACCTATGGTACCACTCTAAGTTGGCTTAGCACACTTTCTCATGTGAAAAATGACATTACGTTGCTTTGAATCTAGCTAAAAGAGATCACACGTGTACAAGGATCATATGAACATAGCTAGACGTTAGGATAAAACTCGACTTCATAACTCAACCAAAATAGTTCAGGACGGGTTCACCATTAGACATAGTGTCTAGAATAAGGTAAAATTATTATGTTAAGACCTACCACTCTAAGTGGGCTTAGCACACTTTCTCATGTCAAAATGACATTAAGTTGCTTGAACCTAGCTAAATGAGATCACATGTTTAGAAGGATCATATGAACATGGCTATACGTTAGGATAAAACTCAACTTTATAACTCAACCAAAATACTTCATGACGGGTTCACCAGTAGACATAGCGTCTAGATTAAGGTAAAATTGTTATGTTAAGACCTATGATACCACTCTAAGTTGGCTTAGCACAGTTTCTCATGTCAAAATGACATTAAGTTGCTTGAACCTAGCTAAATGAGATCACATGTTTAGAAGGATCATATGAACATGGCTATACGTTAGGA
Organism: Lepidium sativum; assembly: GCA_023374145.1. NCBI lineage: Eukaryota > Viridiplantae > Streptophyta > Magnoliopsida > Brassicales > Brassicaceae > Lepidium > Lepidium sativum. Next base: position 24,867 of record JAKUCM010007032.1, on the reverse strand, counting down.
TAAAAGTCGACTTCATACCTCAACCAAAATACTTCATGACGGGTTCACCAGTAGACATAGCGTCTAGATTAAGGTAAAATTGTTATGTTAAGACCTATGATACCACTCTAAGTAGGTTTAGCACACTTTCTCATGTCAAAATGACATTAAGTTGCTTGAACCTAGCTAAATGAGATCACATGTTTAGAAGGATCATATTAACATGGCTATACGTTAGGATAAAACTCGACTTTATAACTCAACAAAAATACTTCATGACGGGTTCACCAGTAGACATAGCGTCTAGATTAAGGTAAAATTGTTATGTTAAGACCTATGATACCACTCTAAGTAGGTTTAGCACACTTTCTCATGTCAAAATGACATTAAGTTGCTTGAACCTAGCTAAATGAGATCACATGTGTAGAAGGATCACATGAACATGGCTAGACGTTAGGATCAAACTCGACTTCATAACTCAACCAAAATAGTTCATGACAGGTTCACCATTTGACATGGCGTTTAGATTAAGGGAAAATTATTATGTAAAGACCTATGATACCACTCTAAGTTGGCTTAGCACACTTTCTCATGTCAAAATGACATTAAGTTGCTTGAACCTAGCTAAATGAGATCACATGTTTAGAAGGATCATATGAACATGGCTATACGTTAGGATAAAAGTCGACTTCATAACTCAACCAAAATAGTTCATGACGGGTTCACCTTTAGACATAGCGTCTAGATTAAGGTAAAATGGTTATGTTAAGACCTACGATACCACTCTAAGTGGGTTTAGCACACTTTCTCATGTCAAAATGACATTAAGTTGCTTGAACCTAGCTAAATGAGATCACATGTTTAGAAGGATCATATGAACATGGCTATACGTTAGGATAAAACTCGACTTCATAACTCAACCAAAATAATTCATGACGGGTTCACCAGTAGACATAGCGTCTAGATTAAGGTAAAATTGTTATGTTAAGACCTATGGTACCACTCTAAGTTGGCTTAGCACACTTTCTCATGTGAAAAATGACATTACGTTGCTTTGAATCTAGCTAAAAGAGATCACACGTGTACAAGGATCATATGAACATGGCTATACTTTAGGATAAAACTCGACTTCATAACTCAACCAAAATAGTTCATGACGGGTTCACCAGTAGACATAGCGTCTAGATTAAGGTAAAATTGTTATGTTAAGACCTATGGTACCACTCTAAGTTGGCTTAGCACACTTTCTCATGTCAAAATGACATTAGGTTGCTTGAACCTAGCTAAAAGAGATCACATGTTTAGAAGGATCATATGAACATGGCTATACTTTAGGATAAAACTCGACTTCATAACTCAACCAAAATAGTTCATGACGGGTTCACCAGTAGACATAGCGTCTAGATTAAGGTAAAATTGTTATGTTCAGACCTATGGTACCACTCTAAGTTGGCTTAGCACACTTTCTCATGTGAAAAATGACATTACGTTGCTTTGAATCTAGCTAAAAGAGATCACACGTGTACAAGGATCATATGAACATGGCTATACTTTAGGATAAAACTCGACTTCATAACTCAACCAAAATAGTTCATGACGGGTTCACCAGTAGACATAGCGTCTAGATTAAGGTAAAATTGTTATGTTAAGACCTATGGTACCACTCTAAGTTGGCTTAGCACACTTTCTCATGTGAAAAATGACATTACGTTGCTTTGAATCTAGCTAAAAGAGATCACACGTGTACAAGGATCATATGAACATGGCTATACGTTAGGATAAAACTCGACTTTATAACTCAACCAAAATACTCCATGACGGGTTCACTAGTAGACATAGCGTCTAGATTAAGGTAAAATTGTTATGTTAAGACCTATGATACCACTCTAAGTAGGCTTAGCACACTTTCTCATGTCAAAATGACATTAAGTTGCTTGAACCTAGCTAAATGAGATCACATGTTTAGAAGGATCATATGAACATGGTATTGATCAAGACCTATCAAGGCCATTAAATCATCAATCAGGTCAAGGATTTATGTTATCGGATCAAGTTCATAGTCGGGCTGGAAGTAGCCGTCAATCGGGTCGGAAGGATGATCGGAGCAGAAGACGGATCGGACAGTGCCATCAGATCGAGGAATCGTGAACCACGGTACGAGTCAGTACGTACCGAGGTTCACGTATCGGGTCGAGAAATTAAGGTCCTGCGGTACATGTCAGTACGTACCGCAGGCAGATATCGGGTCGAGGTTTTATGTCCCGCGGGTAGTAAAGGAGTCGAGGCAGATACGTCCCGCGGTACGCATCAACATGTACCGCGGGTAAGCCGAAGGTCCGAAAAACTCAAGTACCGCGGTACGAAGGATTGCGTACCGCGGGAAAGCCGAATGTCCGAGAGACCATGTACCGCGGTACGAAGGAACACGTACCGCGGACGACCCACGATCGAGTCAACGCATTTCCGATAAAAGTCAACGCTCGGTCACGACTTGATTTTCAAGGCGTTTGAGGCTAACGAAGACTTAGGATGTAATTGGAGTGTGACTATATGACCGTTGGAGACCTCATGACCGTTGAAGACATAAGTGGAACATGTGACCTTATCCATTTGTGTAGAAACCGAGGCCAAGGAGCAGTCACTATCTCTCGGGACGAGGAAGCGCAGCTTGGGACCACCTCGGGATGCACAAAGTCTCTCACCTCCTCTCCAACGGTCAAATGAAGAGCCTCCATCTTCTTCCTTTGCGAAAAGCTTGTAACCTCTATATATAGACTTCCAAACCCATTGTAAAATTATGTTGAATAATATACTCGATTATGTTCTTCAATTCTTTCATGAGTCTCTCTTCAATCTTCCGAAACTCTCTATCTCTTTGTCTAAAATCTAACACATGGCTATACGTTAGGATAAAACTCGACTTTATAACTCAACCAAAATACTTCATGACGGGTTCACCAGTAGACATAGCGTCTAGATTAAGGTAAAATTGTTATGTTAAGACCTATGATACCACTCTAAGTAGGCTTAGCACACTTTCTCATGTCAAAATGACATTAAGTTGCTTGAACCTAGCTAAATGAGATCACATGTTTAGAAGGATCATATGAACATGGCTATACGTTAGGATAAAACTCGACTTTATAACTCAACCAAAATACTTCATGACGGGTTCACCAGTAGACATAGCGTCTAGATTAAGGTAAAATTCTTATGTTAAGACCTATGATACCACTCAAGTTGGCTTAGCACAGTTTCTCATGTCAAAATGACATTAAGTTGCTTGAACCTAGCTAAATGAGATCACATGTTTAGAAGGATCATATGAACATGGCTATACGTTAGGATAAAAGTCGACTTCATACCTCAACCAAAATACTTCATGACGGGTGCTATACGTTAGGATAAAAGTCGACTTCATACCTCAACCAAAATACTTCATGACGGGTTCACCAGTAGACATAGCGTCTAGATTAAGGTAAAATTGTTATGTTAAGACCTATGGTACCACTCTAAGTTGGCTTAGCACACTTTCTCATGTGAAAAATGACATTACGTTGCTTTGAATCTGGCTAAAAGAGATCACACGTGTACAAGGATCATATGAACATGGCTATACTTTAGGATAAAACTCGACTTCATAACTCAACCAAAATAGTTCATGACGGGTTCACCAGTAGACATAGCGTCTATATTAAGGTAAAATTGTTATGTTAAGACCTATGGTACCACTCTAAGTTGGCTTAGCACACTTTCTCATGTGAAAAATGACATTACGTTGCTTTGAATCTAGCTAAAAGAGATCACACGTGTACAAGGATCATATGAACATAGCTAGACGTTAGGATAAAACTCGACTTCATAACTCAACCAAAATAGTTCAGGACGGGTTCACCATTAGACATAGTGTCTAGAATAAGGTAAAATGGTAATGTTAAGACCTACCACTCTAAGTGGGCTTAGCACACTTTCTCATGTCAAAATGACATTAAGTTGCTTGAACCTAGCTAAATGAGATCACATGTTTAGAAGGATCATATGAACATGGCTATACGTTAGGATAAAACTCGACTTCATAACTCAACCAAAATACTTCATGACGGGTTCACCAGTAGACATAGCGTCTAGATTAAGGTAAAATTGTGATGTTAAGACCTATGATACCACTCTAAGTAGGCTTAGCACACTTTTTCATGTCAAAATGACATTAAGTTGCTTGAACCTAGCTAAATCAGATCACATGTTTAGAAGGATCATATGAACATGGTTATACGTTAGGATAAAAGTCGACTTCATAACTCAACCAAAATAGTTCATGACGGGTTCACCTTTAGACATAGCGTCTAGATTAAGGTAAAATGGTTATGTTAAGACCTATGGTACCACTCTAAGTTGGCTTAGCACTCTTTCTCATGTCAAAATGACATTAAGTTGCTTGAACCTAGCTAAATGAGATCACATGTTTAGAAGGATCATATGAACATGGTTATACGTTAGGATAAAAGTCGACTTCATAACTCAACCAAAATACTTCATGACGGGTTCACCTTTAGACATAGCAACTAGATTAAGGTAAAATGGTTATGTTAAGACCTATGGTACCACTCTAAGTTGGCTTAGCACTCTTTCTCATGTCAAAATGACATTAGGTTGCTTGAACCTAGCTAAAAGAGATCACATGTTTAGAAGGATCATATGAACATGGCTATACTTTAGGATAAAACTCGACTTCATAACTCAACCAAAATAGTTCATGACGGGTTCACCAGTAGACATAGCGTCTAGATTAAGGTAAAATTGTTATGTTAAGACCTATGGTACCACTCTAAGTTGGCTTAGCACACTTTCTCATGTGAAAAATGACATTACGTTGCTTTGAATCTAGCTAAAAGAGATCACACGTGTACAAGGATCATATGAACATAGCTAGACGTTAGGATAAAACTCGACTTCATAACTCAACCAAAATAGTTCATGACGGGTTCACCATTAGAGATAGTGTCTAGAATAAGGTAAAATGGTTATGTTAAGACCTACGATACCACTCTAAGTGGGCTTAGCACACTTTCTCATGTCAAAATGACATTAAGTTGCTTGAACCTAGCTAAATGAGATCACATGTTTAGAAGGATCATATGAACACGGCTATACGTTAGGATAAAACTCGACTTTATAACTCAACCAAAATACTTCATGACGGGTTCACCAGTAGACATAGCGTCTAGATTAAGGTAAAATTGTTATGTTAAGACCTACGATACCACTCTAAGTAGGTTTAGCACACTTTCTCATGTCAAAATGACATTAAGTTGCTTGAACCTAGCTAAATGAGATCACATGTTTAGAAGGATCATATGAACATGGCTATACGTTAGGATAAAACTCGACTTTATAACTCAACCAAAATACTTCATGACGGGTTCACCAGTAGACATAGCGTCTAGATTAAGGTAAAATTGTTATGTTAAGACCTATGATACCACTCTAAGTAGGCTTAGCACACTTTCTCATGTCAAAATGACATTAAGTTGCTTGAACCTAGCTAAATGAGATCACATGTTTAGAAGGATCATATGAACATGGCTATACTTTAGGATAAAACTCGACTTCATAACTCAACCAAAATAGTTCATGACGGGTTCACCAGTAGACATAGCGTCTAGATTAAGGTAAAATTGTTATGTTAAGACCTATGGTACCACTCTAAGTTGGCTTAGCACACTTTCTCATGTGAAAAATGACATTACGTTGCTTTGAATCTAGCTAAAAGAGATCACACGTGTACAAGGATCATATGAACATAGCTAGACGTTAGGATAAAACTTGACTTCATAACTCAACCAAAATAGTTCATGACGGGTTCACCAGTAGACATAGCGTCTAGATTAAGGTAAAATTGTTATGTTAAGACCTATGGTACCACTCTAACTTGGCTTAGCACACTTTCTCATGTGAAAAATGACATTACGTTGCTTTGAATCTAGCTAAAAGAGATCACACGTGTACAAGGATCATATGAACATGGCTATACTTTAGGATAAAACTCGACTTCATAACTCAACCAAAATAGTTCATGACGGGTTCACCAGTAGACATAGCGTCTAGATTAAGGTAAAATTGTTATGTTAAGACCTATGGTACCACTCTAAGTTGGCTTAGCACACTTTCTCATGTGAAAAATGACATTACGTTGCTTTGAATCTAGCTAAAAGAGATCACACGTGTACAAGGATCATATGAACATAGCTAGACGTTAGGATAAAACTCGACTTCATAACTCAACCAAAATAGTTCATGACGGGTTCACCATTAGACATAGTGTCTAGAATAAGGTAAAATGGTTATGATAAGACCTACGATACCACTCTAAGTGGGCTTAGCACACTTTCTCATGTCAAAATGACATTAAGTTGCTTGAACCTAGCTAAATGAGATCACATGTTTAGAAGGATCATATGAACATGGCTATACGTTAGGATAAAACTCGACTTTATAACTCAACCAAAATACTTCATGACGGGTTCACTAGTAGACATAGCGTCTAGATTAAGGTAAAATTGTTATGTTAAGACCTATGATACCACTCTAAGTAGGCTTAGCACACTTTCTCATGTCAAAATGACATTAAGTTGTTTGAACCTAGCTAAATGAGATCACATGTTTAGAAGGATCATATGAACATGGCTATACGTTTGGATAAAAGTCGACTTCATAACTCAACCAAAATAGTTCATGACGGGTTCACCAGTAGACATAGCGTCTAGATTAAGGTAAAATTGTTATGTTAAGACCTATGGTACCACTCTAAGTTGGCTTAGCACACTTTCTCATGTGAAAAATGACATTACGTTGCTTTGAATCTAGCTAAAAGAGATCACACGTGTACAAGGATCATATGAACATAGCTAGACGTTAGGATAAAACTTGACTTCATAACTCAACCAAAATAGTTCATGACGGGTTCACCAGTAGACATAGCGTCTAGATTAAGGTAAAATTGTTATGTTAAGACCTATGATACCACTCTAAGTAGGTTTAGCACACTTTCTCATGTCAAAATGACATTAAGTTGCTTGAACCTAGCTAAATGAGATCACATGTTTAGAAGGATCATATGAACATGGCTATACGTTAGGATAAAAGTCGACTTCATAACTCAACCAAAATAGTTCATGACGGGTTCACCTTTAGACATAGCGTCTAGATTAAGGTAAAATGGTTATGTTAAGACCTATGGTACCACTCTAAGTTGGCTTAGCACTCTTTCTCATGTCAAAATGACATTAAGTTGCTTGAACCTAGCTAAATGAGATCACATGTTTAGAAGGATCATATGAACATGGTTATACGTTAGGATAAAAGTCGACTTCATAACTCAACCAAAATACTTCATGACGGGTTCACCTTTAGACATAGCAACTAGATTAAGGTAAAATGGTTATGTTAAGACCTATGGTACCACTCTAAGTTGGCTTAGCACTCTTTCTCATGTCAAAATGACATTAGGTTGCTTGAACCTAGCTAAAAGAGATCACATGTTTAGAAGGATCATATGAACATGGCTATACTTTAGGATAAAACTCGACTTCATAACTCAACCAAAATAGTTCATGACGGGTTCACCAGTAGACATAGCGTCTAGATTATTGGCCAAGCATCCTCACTAGGCCACACCAACAAAATCCCAGAGGCCTAGTGACATTTATCCTTAGGAAGATCGGAAGACGCGCATCACTTCGGTTGGGCGCGACTTCGGGAAAAAGAGAAGGCGTGAAGACGTAGGGCGCAAGGCAATGAGACTTGGGAAGCAAGGTGTGAGGCGACCGTTAGATGGAGAGGGTGTATGGGTCTTCCCCAACGGTCAAAGTGGTCCCGGGAATATGACCGTTGGGCGCGTGCAGCTTCAGAGTGGTCCCGGCTGGACGCGTGAAGAGCAGGTGGTCCCCTCCAGCCGCCAACGACCTCAGGTGGTCCCCTCCAGCTTCCAGCGACTTCTTCTCTCTTCTCTTCTTCTCCTTTGCGATTTTTCTGTTTATTTAAGAGGAACAATTGTATCTTTTAGGATCTATGGAGTTTTAATGGAAGCTCTCTTCATATTCTCTCAAAACACTCTCCAATCTCTTATTCTCTAAAGTTTTCGCATTGTGTACTCAAACTCACATGGTATCAGAGCAGTAATATCCTCTCACTATGCTTCCATTAATCTCTTTTCATCACTCTCTGTTTTTCTTCTCTATTGTTTAGTCCTTGAAATTCAAAACTCGCCGTGGAAAGCTTGGGTTCTACCTCCGGGGCGCATCCTCCTTGCGGCTCTTCTCAAAGTTTTGAAGAAAAAGGCTATCTTTGAGTCCTATATACAGAAAAGCTGGGATCTTTGGTGAGCTTTGGCATCAAAAGAGTAAGCTTTTCTCATTCAAACTCAAGGAAATCTCGAAATCTCTCTTGTGAAGCCTTACCGGAAGCGTGAAAGGGAAAAGGTCAAGTCTTTTCTCTCTTCTTGAAGTGGTGCTCTCTGGTGTTCTTAAGAGAAGACTTTTAGTCTCTCCTGTTCGTGATTTCAAGAAAGCTTCAACTTTTTAAGCCTCTCTTTGGGTCATTTCTCAGCCGGCACAAAAAAAGGTGTAATCTTTTCTTCTCAAAATGGATCCAAGTAAACTACAAGTGGTTCCTATTATGCTTAAAGGGCCGAATTACTTGCTGTGGGCTAGAGCTGCAAAGACTACCATCTGCACAAAGAAAGGCTATTGGAGTCATATAGTCAAAGATAGACCCTTAAAGAAGTCCACATCAAGTGAAGAAGATGAGGAAGTGCTTGATGAGGATGATGATTGGTTCCTCATGGATCAATCGGTCAAATCTATCATCTTGGGATCACTAGACAAACCCATATTAGAAGCCTACTACTACTGTGAGACAGCTAAAGACTTATGGGAATCCTTGAAGAAAGTATATGGTAATATTTCAAGTTTTACTCGGGTTTTTGAAGTTAAGAAGGAATTGAGTAGTCTTTATCAAGATGACATGGAATTTACGGAATACTTTGGTAGATTTAGATCTTTGTGGGCTGAGATGGATATGCTTAGACCAATGACATTGGAGCCTAAGGTAATTATGAGTAGAAGTGAAGAGGATAAAGTTCTCGGTTTGATGATGAATCTCAATCCATGTTACACGGATCTTGTTAAACATATCTTGAGGACTGCGGCTACTACTCATTCACTTCCTAGTCTTGAAGAAGTTTGTGCTCAAATCCAGAAGGAACAAGGGTCTATTGGTCTATTGGAAAGAAAGGGAAGTTCGGGTCTAATAATTGCCAACAAAGCTCAAGTTAAGACCGAAGATAAGAAGAGGCTAATATGTGAGCATTGTAAGAAGAAAGGTCATGCCAAAGATAAGTGCTGGATTCTTCACCCACACCTTAAGCCAGCCAAGTTCAAAGAAGCAAGGGCTAACCTCACTCAAGAGAAGTCGGATGAACCAAATCAATTGTCTCTAGCTCCTTTCTCTTCGGGTTCATCCTCTTTGGCTGGACAGCAAGAACAAGGAATTGCTGCCTCATCTTCTTTCCAAGGAGAGGTGATTAAGAAGGCAGACTTGGAAGCTCTTATTCAATCCCTTAAGTCCCTAAGGGATTCTGGTATTTGTCTCTTCTCACATTCCTTATTTAAGCCGATTATCATTGACTCGGGAGCCTCTCACCACATGATTAGTGATAGGGGGCTAATTAGTGATATTGAACCAGCTTTAGGGAGTGTGGTAATTGCTAATGGAGCTAAGGTATCGGTTAGGGGTGTAGGGAATTTAGGCTTACTTAACAAGAAAATGAAAGCTTTCTTTATGCCCGGTTTCTCCTCAAACTTGTTATCGGTTAGGAAAGTGGTAAATGATCTAAATTGTTATGTTATCTTTGGTCCTAATAGTGTTAAGTTTCAGGATATTAAGACTGGGAGCATGATCGGAGAAGGCAGAATCCAAGATGGATTGTACATCCTTGAAGATTCTAAGATGTTTTCTAAGTTTTATAACACTAATGTTGGTTTTTCGAATTCGGCTATTGGCTTGAAACCCTCTGTTTGGCATGCAAGGGCTGGCCACCCTCATTTTCGTGCTTTGAACCTTATGTTACCTCAATTATCCTTTGAAAATTTTAGTGATTGTGAAGCTTGCATATTAGGAAAACATTGCAAAACGGTTTATCCCTTATCATCAACCATTTATGATAATTGCTTTGATCTAGTTCATTCCGATGTATGGACTTCACCGTGCATATCTAGGGATAGACATAGATACTTTGTGACATTTATTGATGAGAAGTCAAAATACACATGGATAACCTTGATGCCATCGAAGGATAAAGTGTTTGATGCATTTAAAAATTTCGAAGCTTATATCACTAATCACTTTAATGCTAAATTGAAGGTATTACGAACGGATAATGGTGGTGAATATATGAGTCGTGTGTTCCAAGAACACCTTGCCAAACAAGGAATCCTTCACCAAACAAGTTGTCCTTATAATCCGCAACAAAATGGTGTAGCCGAACGTAAAAATCGACATCTAATGGAAATAACCCGAGCAATTATGTTTCATATGCACGTTCCAAAACATTTTTGGGGAGATGCTGTCATGACAGCATGCTATTTGATTAATCGAACCCCTACCAAGATTCTTCGGGATGTGTCTCCATTTAAGGTACTTAACAAAACTGAACCACATTTAGATCACTTACGTGTATTTGGGTGTCTTTGTTTTGTCTTAGTTCCCGGAGATCTTCGCAACAAGCTTGAAGCCAAAAGTAAACGGTGTATGTTTATTGGCTATTCTCCGACACAAAAAGGCTATAAGTGTTATGACCCGGAGTCAAGAAGAGTGTATGTGTCTCGTGATGTCAAATTCTTGGAAGATAGAGGATTGTATGATGCTACTACGTGGGATGACCTTCAGGACTTGTCCGAGCCAAATCTGGACCGAGCCGCCAGCTTGCGGCTTCTCCTCCAACATTTAGGTCTCTCTCGGGAAACGGATGCTGCACCCGCTGGGACGCGTCCTTCGAGCTCACAGTCTCCGCATCGATCCGTGCCTTCCGATACCGAGACACATACCCATGCTGTTCCCGACTCGACTTATAGTCCTTCTGCTAATGCTCCGGACGCATCCTACCCAACGTCTCCTCCAGTTCCGACTGTCAATCCGGCCGAGGACTCTAACTCGACCGCGTATACCGATCGGCCTGTGACTTCCGAGACGTCGGGCTTGCATGATGATGGGTCTGTTCTGGTTCGTGATTCTCAGCCCATTCAACCACTTCGTCGTAGTACAAGGGTGCGTAAGGATCCTTCACGATGGGTAGAAACACGGACATACTACAATGCCTTTGCAATAGCTCATCCAACTCAAGCGGTATTCTCTATGAACCTTGTACCATCTCAGTTTAAAGCTTTTCTTGGGAAGATTGAGCTGGATCAGGTACCCAAGACATTTGCTGAAGCTAGTCAAAACCCTGCCTGGATGGAGGCGGTGAATGCTGAAGCCGCCGCAATGGATGTCAATAACACATGGGCTGAGGCTGAACTTCCTCCGGGAAAGAAAGCCGTCTCTTGCAAATGGGTCTTTACCATTAAGTATAAGGCTAATGGAGAGATTGAACGCTACAAGGCACGTCTTGTTGCACGCGGCTTTACTCAAACCTACGGGAAGGATTATACAGACACCTTTGCTCCGGTTGCCAAGCTTCATACGGTAAGGGTTGTGCTTTCCTTAGCTACTAATCTATCTTGGGATTTATGGCAGATGGATGTCAAGAACGCTTTCCTTCAAGGAGAGCTTGAGGAGGAAGTGTATATGACTCCACCGCCGGGACTTGAGTCTAGGTTTGATCCAGGAAAGGTTCTCCGGCTTAGGAAAGCCATCTATGGGCTGAAGCAATCTCCAAGAGCTTGGTATCATAAACTGAGCCATACCCTTCGTGATCGTGGTTTTGTAAAGTCTGAAGCCGATCACACTTTGTTCACCTTCCGGCGGAATCAAGGACTTGTGGTTGTGCTCATTTATGTGGATGACCTTATCATCACCGGCGATGATAAGGAAGGTATCTCCCAAACTAAGTCTTATCTTCATTCTGTTTTTGACATCAAAGACTTGGGGGAGTTGACGTACTTTCTAGGGATTGAGATTTGTCGTTTCTCGGACGGCTTATTTCTCTCTCAACGAAAGTACACTTTAGATTTGTTGTGTGAGACAGGAATGGAGACTTCTAAGTCTGTCAAAACACCGATTGATGATGGTTACAAGGCTCATCGAGAGGGGGAGAATGCGGCTGAGCCATATGAGGATCCAATGCTGTACAGGCGACTTGTAGGTAAGCTTATTTACCTTACCATAACTCGTCCTGACCTCTGTTTTGCAGTAAACCAAGTCAGTCAGTACATGCAAACTCCCACAAAGCATCATTGGTCAATGCTTGAGCGCATCCTTCGGTACCTAAGAGGGAGTTCCAGCCAAGGCATTTGGATGGGTAAGCATAATAGTACTACAATATCTGGATATTGTGATGCTGATTGGGCAGGTGATAGGAACGATAGGAAGTCTACTACTGGTTTTTGCACATTCATTGGAGGGAACTTGGTGACTTGGAAGACCAAGAAGCAAAAGGTGGTGGCTTGCTCTACCGCAGAAGCAGAATACCGAGCAATGAGGAAACTAACGGATGAGTTGGTATGGCTCCGGAGTATTCTCAAAGATCTAGGGTATGACACCAATGAACCGACCATAATGCATTGCGACAATCAAGCAGCGATTCACATAGCCAACAACTCAGTCTTTCATGAGAGGACCAAGAGTATTGAAGTAGACTGCCACAAAGTTCGGGAACGCATAGCTCAGGGAGTGACCCTTCCGTGTTACACACCAAGTGGAGACCAATTGGCAGACATCTTCACCAAGGCAGCAAGCTCCAAGGTTTGCAACCATATTTATGGCAAACTTGGACTTGTAAGCCTTGACTGCCCTTGACCTCATGTCTCCTAACCTCAAAGTATACATGCTCTTTTTCCCTCATAAAGGTTTTGTCCCAATGGGTTTTCCTTTGTGAGGTTTTTACCGAGGTGTATGCTTTGGGGTTTCCAAGCTAAGTCTCTATTACATTGCGGCTTAGCTTGAGGGGGAGTATTGGCCAAGCATCCTCACTAGGCCACACCAACAAAATCCCAGAGGCCTAGTGACATTTATCCTTAGGAAGATCGGAAGACGCGCATCACTTCGGTTGGGCGCGACTTCGGGAAAAAGAGAAGGCGTGAAGACGTAGGGCGCAAGGCAATGAGACTTGGGAAGCAAGGTGTGAGGCGACCGTTAGATGGAGAGGGTGTATGGGTCTTCCCCAACGGTCAAAGTGGTCCCGGGAATATGACCGTTGGGCGCGTGCAGCTTCAGAGTGGTCCCGGCTGGACGCGTGAAGAGCAGGTGGTCCCCTCCAGCCGCCAACGACCTCAGGTGGTCCCCTCCAGCTTCCAGCGACTTCTTCTCTCTTCTCTTCTTCTCCTTTGCGATTTTTCTGTTTATTTAAGAGGAACAATTGTATCTTTTAGGATCTATGGAGTTTTAATGGAAGCTCTCTTCATATTCTCTCAAAACACTCTCCAATCTCTTATTCTCTAAAGTTTTCGCATTGTGTACTCAAACTCACATGGACTGTATAAAAGAGTGTAATGTGTATGTATAGGTAGGGTTTTCGTGTGCTCTTACTATATATATGTTGTAAATCACATTTGTAAAGCTTAAGAAATGAGAAGACTCTTCTTCCAACTCTCTCTTTCTCAGCCATACTCTCCTCAATTCTCAATCAGATTCTCTTCTTCTCTAATCACATACTATTGAGAATTTCACATGGTATCAGAGCATAAGATCTCTTATGACTCATTTAATCCGCTGAAACTCTCTAATTCTCTTATCTAATCTGCTGAAACTTTCTCTCTCTTCTTGAAACTCCATTGTTTGAAAGCTCCATCTTTCTGTCCAAATCTCTCTGTTTCTTTCCTCTGTGTCAAACCTGATGGATAACTTAAAGCTTGTTGGTATTCATGTCACTCTCAAGGGAGTGAACTACTTGTTATGGTCTAGAACCATAAAATCTGTGTTGTGTGGTCGTGGACTTTGGGCTCATGTTGAAGGAGGAGCTCCAAAGAGGATGGCTAGGTCTGTTGAAAAAGAAAAGAAAGGTGAAGCTAGTGGAGTTGTGGCTGTAGAGGATGAGGACGCTAAGTGGTACCAAGATGACCAAGTAGCTCTTGTTATCATGCAAAGCTCTCTTGACCCAGCAATCCATGAAGCTTATTCCTACTGTGAGAGTGCTAAGCAATTATGGGACACTCTCAAGAAGGTTTATGGCAACCTATCAAACCTCAGCCGTGTGTATGAGGTGAAGAAAGCTATCAATGATCTCAGCCAAGAAGATATGGAGTTCACTCAATGGTTTGGGAAGTATAGATCTCTTTGGGCTGAGCTTGACATGCTAAGACCCCCAACGGTGGACCCAACGGTGTTAGGTGAAAGACTTGAGCAAGACAAGGTCTTTGGTCTTATGATGAACCTAAACCCAGCCTATGGTGACCTAGTTAGGCATCTTTTGAGGCAAGACAAGCTGCCAAGCTTGGAGGAAGTGTGTGGATCCATTCAAAGAGAACAAGGTTCAAGAAGTCTTCTTGGTGGTAAGGGGGAGCTTACTATGGCTAACAAAGCTTCATACCGACCAGAGGAGAAGAAGGTGTGGATATGTGACCATTGCAAGAAGAAAGGTCACTCTAAGGACCGCTGTTGGATACTTCATCCCCACCTCAAGCAAAACAGATGGGAAAAGGCAAAAGCGAATCTTGCAACTGAAGGAATGGAGGCTCAAACCATCACAGCAGCCAGCACATCATCTCAAATGGTTGAAGGAAAGGCTATGACTGTAAACCACAATGAATATGTGAAGAAATCAGACCTTGAAGAGCTCATCAAATCCATCAATGCACTCAAAGATTCTGGTATCTCTTATCATGCTTCAAAATTTTCGGATCAAATTGTGGTAGATTCTGGTGCATCTCATAATATGATTAAGAACCCTAGGTTGATTAGCAATTTGAAACCAGCCTTAGGGAATGTGATTATTGCTGATGGTAAAAGAGTTCCTATTAGAGGCATTGGTGATTTAAAATTGTTTGATAAGAGCTCTAAAGCCCTTTACATGCCATCATTTACCTCAAATTTGTTGAGTGTAAGCAAGACTGTTAGTGATCTTAATTGTAGAGCTATATTTGAGCCTAACAAAGTTTGTTTTCAGGATATTAAGAGTGGCAAAGTCCTTGGAGAAGGTGTCACCAAAAATGGATTATATCTCCTTGAAGATGTGGAGAAAGATCCAAATTTATCTTTACCTTTATCTTGCTTATCTAGTTCTTGTAGTAATGATGAGAATGTTTTATGGCATGCTAGACTTGGTCATCCTCATTCACGTGCTTTAGGATTGTTATTGCCTAGTATTTCCTTTAAAAATGATGATTGTGAGGCTTGTATACTTGGTAAACATTGTAGATCGGTGTTTCCCAAGTCCTCAACCGTTTATGAACATTGTTTTGAATTAATTCACTCAGATGTGTGGTCTTCTCCTTGTGAGTCTAGAGAAAACCATAAGTATTTTGTCACCTTTATAGATGAGAAATCCAAGTACACTTGGTTAACTTTGTTACCTTCAAAAGATAGGGTGCTAGAGGCTTTTACCAATTTCCAAACCTATGTGACTAACCATTATAATGCAAAGATTAAAATCATAAGAACAGATAATGGAGGTGAATACACAAGCAACTCATTCAAACAACTTGTAGCCAAACTCGGAATAATGCATCAAACAAGCTGCCCGTACACCCCTCAACAAAATGGTGTAGCTGAAAGGAAGAATAGACACCTTATGGAGGTTGCTAGAGCCATGATGTTCCACACTAATGTCCCAAAACGTTTTTGGAGTGATGCGGTGATGACAGCTTGTTACGTGATTAATCGACTTCCTACCAAAGTGTTAAAGGATGTCTCTCCATTTGAGGTACTAACTCAAACAAAACCATCAATTAATCATTTACGTGTGTTTGGTTGTGTTGGCTTTGTTTTGGTACCAGGAGATCAAAGAAACAAGTTAGAGGCTAAAAGTACTAAAGGAGTGTTTGTTGGATACTCGACAACTCAAAAAGGATATAAGTGTTACATCCCAGAGACGAGGAGGGTGCTTGTATCTCGGGATGTGAAGTTTATAGAGACAAAGGGGTACTATGACGTAAAGAATTGGTCAGAGTTACAAGGACTATCTGAAAATGCTCAATCAGGTCCCTCAAGTCGTGCCACTTCCTTGCGAAACATTTTGGAGAAGATTGGAGTGGTGGCTGCCAATCCTCCTCAATCCACATCCCATGATGCCACGCCTCGACAACATCACTCATCTGTTGACGGTCGAATCCACCATAGGACTGATGATGGTCCAAGTACACTTGCCACCAATAACCCGAGTGTTGATAACCATGTGACTATAAACCAATATGAGGAGGACTCAAACAGTGTTCCGATAAATGAGGAGGAGTCAGCACCCTTGGGAGAAAACCATGCAGAGGCAGAATCAAGTGCTAATGAACCACCAAACCAACTTCTAAGGCGTAGCACAAGAGTGAGGAAGAATCCATCCAATTGGGTTAACACACGTGTGTACTATAACAACAAGGCAGTAGCTCATCCAACACAAGTTATGTGCACCTTAGCCCACGTTCCAATAGCTCATCAAGCTTTTACCAGCAAGATTGATCAACACTTCATCCCTAATACCTATGAAGAAGCCAAGGAGCACAAGGTTTGGAGAGATGCTGTGGATAATGAGCATGGAGCAATGGAGAGGAATCACACTTGGGACGAATCTGAACTTCCAAAAGGGAAGAAGGCTGTAACGTCAAGATGGCTTTTCACCATCAAATACAAAAGTAATGGAGAAATTGAACGCCACAAATCAAGACTTGTAGCGAGGGGTTTTACTCAAACCTATGGAGAAGACTACCACGACACATTTGCTCCGGTTGCCAAACTCCATACGGTACGTGTAGTGTTGTCTTTAGCTACTAATCTTGATTGGGAATTGTGGCAGATGGATGTCAAGAATGCATTCCTACAAGGAGAACTGGAGGATGAGGTATACATGCATCCTCCACCGGGATTGGAGCACATTGTGGCACCAGGAAATGTCTTAAGGCTTCGGAAAGCTATCTATGGTCTTAAACAATCTCCTAGAGCTTGGTATCATAAGTTGAGTCAAACCTTACGTGACCATGGATTTAGGAAGTCTGAGGCAGACCACACCCTCTTCACACTACAAGGTAAGGATGGAATTGTTGCTGTCCTTGTGTATGTGGATGATATCATCATCACCGGGAGTGACAAAACGGGTATCAAAGGTATCAAAACACACCTTCATTCTGTTTTTGACATTAAGGATTTGGGCGAAATGAAGTACTTTCTTGGCATTGAAGTGTGCCGATCGAAGGAAGGCCTCTTCTTGTCTCAAAGGAAGTACACATTTGATCTTTTAAATGAGTGTGATGTAGGTACAAGGATTGCAAAGACACCACTTGAGGATGCCTACAAAGCAACGTGCAAGGGGGAGAAAGATGATGAACCATTTGAAGATGTACATCTATACAGGAAAATGGTTGGTAAGTTGATTTATCTTACTATAACTAGACCGGATTTGTGTTTTGCAGTGAACCGAGTAAGTCAACATATGCAAGCACCGAAGAAGTGCCATTGGGAAATGGTGGATCGCATCTTGAGATATCTCAAAGGAACTTCAGAGCAAGGCATATGGATGGGAAGAAATGACAACACAACTCTTGTTGGATACTGTGATGCGGATTGGGCTGGAGATAGGCAAGACCGCAAGTCTACCACCGGGTATTGCACGTTCCTTGGAGGCAATTTAGTCACTTGGAAGAGCAAGAAGCAGAAGGTGGTGTCATGCTCAAGTGCCGAGGCTGAATATAGAGCTATGAGGAAGCTCACAGATGAACTTATATGGCTAAAGGCGTTGCTCAAAGATTTGGGGATTGAGACTCAAGAACCAATCACAATGCATTGTGATAATCAAGCTGCCATTCACATTGCCTCTAACTCAGTCTTCCATGAAAGAACAAAGCATATAGAGGTTGATTGCCACAAGGTTCGAGAAAAGGTGGAGCAAGGAGTGATCTTGCCATGTTACACAAGGAGCTCAGATCAATTGGCTGACATTTTCACTAAGGCTGCAAGCTCAAAGGTGTGTGAGTTTGTATATGAGAAGCTTGGACTAATTAATTTGTCCAAGGCGTAACAATGAACCATACTCTTTTTCCCTTAGTTGGTTTTGTCCCAAAAAGGGTTTTCTACTAAGGTTTTTAACGAGGTGGGGAGTTACAACTTTCAAGCTTGTTCCTAATGATCCACATTATGGATTCAAGCTTGAGGGGGAGTGTTAAACTAAAAGAGTTAAATAGCTGGAGTATAAGACAAGCTTCAGTTGGAGTGCTAAACAAGGAACCGAGTAAAAGGAAGGGTCTAACTACAAAGAAGAACTTGGTTAGCATTGTTGGAAAGGAACTAAGTCACATGTGTGGTAACTTGGCTCAGAAAAGTCACATGTGACTCCTTGAAGACCGTTGGAACATATTGGGAAAAGTCTTCCCTTCCCTTTTGTTATGGCAGATTTGGTTTGTACCCATTTCGGGTAAGTTTTGTCTTTAGTGTTTGGACTGTATAAAAGAGTGTAATGTGTATGTATAGGTAGGGTTTTCGTGTGCTCTTACTATATATATGTTGTAAATCACATTTGTAAAGCTTAAGAAATGAGAAGACTCTTCTTCCAACTCTCTCTTTCTCAGCCATACTCTCCTCAATTCTCAATCAGATTCTCTTCTTCTCTAATCACATACTATTGAGAATTTCACATGTCCTGTGTATGTATAGGTAGGGTTTTCGTGTGCTCTTACTATATATATGTTGTAAACCACATTTGTAAAGCTTAAGAAATGAGAAGACTCTTCTTCCAACTCTCTCTTTCTCAGCCATACTCTCCTCAATTCTCAATCAGATTCTCTTCTTCTCTAATCACATACTATTGAGAATTTTCACATGGTATCAGAGCATAAGATCTATTGGCCAAGCATCCTCACTAGGCCACACCAACAAAATCCCAGAGGCCTAGTGACATTTATCCTTAGGAAGATCGGAAGACGCGCATCACTTCGGTTGGGCGCGACTTCGGGAAAAAGAGAAGCCGTGAGACGCAAGGCGTGAAGACGTAGGGCGCAAGGCAATGAGACTTGGGAAGCAAGGTGTGAGGCGACCGTTAGATGGAGAGGGTGTATGGGTCTTCCCCAACGGTCAAAGTGGTCCCGGGAATATGACCGTTGGGCGCGTGCAGCTTCAGAGTGGTCCCGGCTGGACGCGTGAAGAGCAGGTGGTCCCCTCCAGCCGCCAACGACCTCAGGTGGTCCCCTCCAGCTTCCAGCGACTTCTTCTCTCTTCTCTTCTTCTCCTTTGCGATTTTTCTGTTTATTTAAGAGGAACAATTGTATCTTTTAGGATCTATGGAGTTTTAATGGAAGCTCTCTTCATATTCTCTCAAAACACTCTCCAATCTCTTATTCTCTAAAGTTTTCGCATTGTGTACTCAAACTCACATGGTATCAGAGCAGTGATATCCTCTCACTATGCTTCCATTAATCTCTTTTCATCACTCTCTGTTTTTCTTCTCTATTGTTTAGTCCTTGAAATTCAAAACTCGCCGTGGAAAGCTTGGGTTCTACCTCCGGGGCGCATCCTCCTTGCGGCTCTTCTCAAAGTTTTGAAGAAAAAGGCTATCTTTGAGTCCTATATACAGAAAAGCTGGGATCTTTGGTGAGCTTTGGCATCAAAAGAGTAAGCTTTTCTCATTCAAACTCAAGGAAATCTCGAAATCTCTCTTGTGAAGCCTTACCGGAAGCGTGAAAGGGAAAAGGTCAAGTCTTTTCTCTCTTCTTGAAGTGGTGCTCTCTGGTGTTCTTAAGAGAAGACTTTTAGTCTCTCCTGTTCGTGATTTCAAGAAAGCTTCAACTTTTTAAGCCTCTCTTTGGGTCATTTCTCAGCCGGCACAAAAAAAGGTGTAATCTTTTCTTCTCAAAATGGATCCAAGTAAACTACAAGTGGTTCCTATTATGCTTAAAGGGCCGAATTACTTGCTGTGGGCTAGAGCTGCAAAGACTACCATCTGCACAAAGAAAGGCTATTGGAGTCATATAGTCAAAGATAGACCCTTAAAGAAGTCCACATCAAGTGAAGAAGATGAGGAAGTGCTTGATGAGGATGATGATTGGTTCCTCATGGATCAATCGGTCAAATCTATCATCTTGGGATCACTAGACAAACCCATATTAGAAGCCTACTACTACTGTGAGACAGCTAAAGACTTATGGGAATCCTTGAAGAAAGTATATGGTAATATTTCAAGTCTTACTCGGGTTTTTGAAGTTAAGAAGGAATTGAGTAGTCTTTATCAAGATGACATGGAATTTACGGAATACTTTGGTAGATTTAGATCTTTGTGGGCTGAGATGGATATGCTTAGACCAATGACATTGGAGCCTAAGGTAATTATGAGTAGAAGTGAAGAGGATAAAGTTCTCGGTTTGATGATGAATCTCAATCCATGTTACACGGATCTTGTTAAACATATCTTGAGGACTGCGGCTACTACTCATTCACTTCCTAGTCTTGAAGAAGTTTGTGCTCAAATCCAGAAGGAACAAGGGTCTATTGGTCTATTGGAAAGAAAGGGAAGTTCGGGTCTAATAATTGCCAACAAAGCTCAAGTTAAGACCGAAGATAAGAAGAGGCTAATATGTGAGCATTGTAAGAAGAAAGGTCATGCCAAAGATAAGTGCTGGATTCTTCACCCACACCTTAAGCCAGCCAAGTTCAAAGAAGCAAGGGCTAACCTCACTCAAGAGAAGTCGGATGAACCAAATCAATTGTCTCTAGCTCCTTTCTCTTCGGGTTCATCCTCTTTGGCTGGACAGCAAGAACAAGGAATTGCTGCCTCATCTTCTTTCCAAGGAGAGGTGATTAAGAAGGCAGACTTGGAAGCTCTTATTCAATCCCTTAAGTCCCTAAGGGATTCTGGTATTTGTCTCTTCTCACATTCCTTATTTAAGCCGATTATCATTGACTCGGGAGCCTCTCACCACATGATTAGTGATAGGGGGCTAATTAGTGATATTGAACCAGCTTTAGGGAGTGTGGTAATTGCTAATGGAGCTAAGGTATCGGTTAGGGGTGTAGGGAATTTAGGCTTACTTAACAAGAAAATGAAAGCTTTCTTTATGCCCGGTTTCTCCTCAAACTTGTTATCGGTTAGGAAAGTGGTAAATGATCTAAATTGTTATGTTATCTTTGGTCCTAATAGTGTTAAGTTTCAGGATATTAAGACTGGGAGCATGATCGGAGAAGGCAGAATCCAAGATGGATTGTACATCCTTGAAGATTCTAAGATGTTTTCTAAGTTTTATAACACTAATGTTGGTTTTTCGAATTCGGCTATTGGCTTGAAACCCTCTGTTTGGCATGCAAGGGCTGGCCACCCTCATTTTCGTGCTTTGAACCTTATGTTACCTCAATTATCCTTTGAAAATTTTAGTGATTGTGAAGCTTGCATATTAGGAAAACATTGCAAAACGGTTTATCCCTTATCATCAACCATTTATGATAATTGCTTTGATCTAGTTCATTCCGATGTATGGACTTCACCGTGCATATCTAGGGATAGACATAGATACTTTGTGACATTTATTGATGAGAAGTCAAAATACACATGGATAACCTTGATGCCATCGAAGGATAAAGTGTTTGATGCATTTAAAAATTTCGAAGCTTATATCACTAATCACTTTAATGCTAAATTGAAGGTATTACGAACGGATAATGGTGGTGAATATATGAGTCGTGTGTTCCAAGAACACCTTGCCAAACAAGGAATCCTTCACCAAACAAGTTGTCCTTATAATCCGCAACAAAATGGTGTAGCCGAACGTAAAAATCGACATCTAATGGAAATAACCCGAGCAATTATGTTTCATATGCACGTTCCAAAACATTTTTGGGGAGATGCTGTCATGACAGCATGCTATTTGATTAATCGAACCCCTACCAAGATTCTTCGGGATGTGTCTCCATTTAAGGTACTTAACAAAACTGAACCACATTTAGATCACTTACGTGTATTTGGGTGTCTTTGTTTTGTCTTAGTTCCCGGAGATCTTCGCAACAAGCTTGAAGCCAAAAGTAAACGGTGTATGTTTATTGGCTATTCTCCGACACAAAAAGGCTATAAGTGTTATGACCCGGAGTCAAGAAGAGTGTATGTGTCTCGTGATGTCAAATTCTTGGAAGATAGAGGATTGTATGATGCTACTACGTGGGATGACCTTCAGGACTTGTCCGAGCCAAATCTGGACCGAGCCGCCAGCTTGCGGCTTCTCCTCCAACATTTAGGTCTCTCTCGGGAAACGGATGCTGCACCCGCTGGGACGCATCCTTCGAGCTCACAGTCTCCGCATCGATCCGTGCCTTCCGATACCGAGACACATACCCATGCTGTTCCCGACTCGACTCATAGTCCTTCTGCTAATGCTCCGGACGCATCCTACCCAACGTCTCCTCCAGTTCCGACTGTCAATCCGGCCGAGGACTCTAACTCGACCGCGTATACCGATCGGCCTGTGACTTCCGAGACGTCGGGCTTGCATGATGATGGGTCTGTTCTGGTTCGTGATTCTCAGCCCATTCAACCACTTCGTCGTAGTACAAGGGTGCGTAAGGATCCTTCACGATGGGTAGAAACACGGACATACTACAATGCCTTTGCAATAGCTCATCCAACTCAAGCGGTATTCTCTATGAACCTTGTACCATCTCAGTTTAAAGCTTTTCTTGGGAAGATTGAGCTGGATCAGGTACCCAAGACATTTGCTGAAGCTAGTCAAAACCCTGCCTGGATGGAGGCGGTGAATGCTGAAGCCGCCGCAATGGATGTCAATAACACATGGGCTGAGGCTGAACTTCCTCCGGGAAAGAAAGCCGTCTCTTGCAAATGGGTCTTTACCATTAAGTATAAGGCTAATGGAGAGATTGAACGCTACAAGGCACGTCTTGTTGCACGCGGCTTTACTCAAACCTACGGGAAGGATTATACAGACACCTTTGCTCCGGTTGCCAAGCTTCATACGGTAAGGGTTGTGCTTTCCTTAGCTACTAATCTATCTTGGGATTTATGGCAGATGGATGTCAAGAACGCTTTCCTTCAAGGAGAGCTTGAGGAGGAAGTGTATATGACTCCACCGCCGGGACTTGAGTCTAGGTTTGATCCAGGAAAGGTTCTCCGGCTTAGGAAAGCCATCTATGGGCTGAAGCAATCTCCAAGAGCTTGGTATCATAAACTGAGCCATACCCTTCGTGATCGTGGTTTTGTAAAGTCTGAAGCCGATCACACTTTGTTCACCTTCCGGCGGAATCAAGGACTTGTGGTTGTGCTCATTTATGTGGATGACCTTATCATCACCGGCGATGATAAGGAAGGTATCTCCCAAACTAAGTCTTATCTTCATTCTGTTTTTGACATCAAAGACTTGGGGGAGTTGACGTACTTTCTAGGGATTGAGATTTGTCGTTTCTCGGACGGCTTATTTCTCTCTCAACGAAAGTACACTTTAGATTTGTTGTGTGAGACAGGAATGGAGACTTCTAAGTCTGTCAAAACACCGATTGATGATGGTTACAAGGCTCATCGAGAGGGGGAGAATGCGGCTGAGCCATATGAGGATCCAATGCTGTACAGGCGACTTGTAGGTAAGCTTATTTACCTTACCATAACTCGTCCTGACCTCTGTTTTGCAGTAAACCAAGTCAGTCAGTACATGCAAACTCCCACAAAGCATCATTGGTCAATGCTTGAGCGCATCCTTCGGTACCTAAGAGGGAGTTCCAGCCAAGGCATTTGGATGGGTAAGCATAATAGTACTACAATATCTGGATATTGTGATGCTGATTGGGCAGGTGATAGGAACGATAGGAAGTCTACTACTGGTTTTTGCACATTCATTGGAGGGAACTTGGTGACTTGGAAGACCAAGAAGCAAAAGGTGGTGGCTTGCTCTACCGCAGAAGCAGAATACCGAGCAATGAGGAAACTAACGGATGAGTTGGTATGGCTCCGGAGTATTCTCAAAGATCTAGGGTATGACACCAATGAACCGACCATAATGCATTGCGACAATCAAGCAGCGATTCACATAGCCAACAACTCAGTCTTTCATGAGAGGACCAAGAGTATTGAAGTAGACTGCCACAAAGTTCGGGAACGCATAGCTCAGGGAGTGACCCTTCCGTGTTACACACCAAGTGGAGACCAATTGGCAGACATCTTCACCAAGGCAGCAAGCTCCAAGGTTTGCAACCATATTTATGGCAAACTTGGACTTGTAAGCCTTGACTGCCCTTGACCTCATGTCTCCTAACCTCAAAGTATACATGCTCTTTTTCCCTCATAAAGGTTTTGTCCCAATGGGTTTTCCTTTGTGAGGTTTTTACCGAGGTGTATGCTTTGGGGTTTCCAAGCTAAGTCTCTATTACATTGCGGCTTAGCTTGAGGGGGAGTATTGGCCAAGCATCCTCACTAGGCCACACCAACAAAATCCCAGAGGCCTAGTGACATTTATCCTTAGGAAGATCGGAAGACGCGCATCACTTCGGTTGGGCGCGACTTCGGGAAAAAGAGAAGCCGTGAGACGCAAGGCGTGAAGACGTAGGGCGCAAGGCAAT